>CAUZXS010003571.1:10000-122960 GCA_963585895.1 Sepioteuthis lessoniana
TGTGGAACGGGCAGTTAAGTTAGTAACGGAGACTTCTCAATCCGTGTATGGCTTTGATGCAAGGCACTAGGACATACTTGCAAAAGTTTTGTGCCAACGATTGAGACCAGCATTTTCATCTAAGGGCTCATATATGGAACTATTTGATTCCATATATTAAAAATTATTAAACAATTATTTGTTTTTCCATATTTGTTTATTTGTTGTATTTCAATTCATATCAGGAAAAAGTTTTTTTTCAATATATTCGAATATTACTGCTTGAATAATAGCATTTTAGATTCGACACAGGTAAAGCAGGGTGGGGTAGGGGTTCAATTTTCAATTTGAAGTTTTGTTATAATTTATTTATTATATTTCCATGAAATAAAATAAGATTTCCTAATTTAAATACTGAAATTGTTTGGTTTTTACATCAATATTTAGGCCAAATCTGGCAAAATCGAGGACTTTTCAGTACGTGTTTATTCAAAATCTTTCATGCCAAATTAGCAAAAAACCATTGAAGATTCAGATCTAATTTTTGGTATGAGTATTTAATAGGTATATACACAACTTTCAGTGCAATATTCTTTTTGATATTTTAAAAAAAGTGAAAAATCAACCTACCCTAATGTATATGTATGTATATATATATATATATATTTATTTATTTATTTTTTTATTTATTTATTTTTTTTTTATGGATATTTCACAATCGCTTTTGCAATATGATGTTGAATTTTCATCATACGTGTGAAAGCACGTGCAATACTCTGTCCTCATCAGCCGCCAACCAGGGTTATAACACAGTTTCGGTAGCTTAAGGCGGTACTGGCGCTACCAAGCAGCTGGAAGTGGCAGTACCACTTTAAGCTACCAAAACTGTGTTATCACCCTGGTTGGCGGCTGATGAGGACAGAGTATTGCACATGCTTTCACATGTTGAATATGAAATCAAAAATTCATCATCAGATTCTCAGTTTGAGAGTTTTGTTGAGGGTTAAAGAGACAAATGTTCTCCATCAAATTACTCTTCTTTAAGGACAGCTTTGGCATTAAATAACCCATGAAGGTTGATATGCCATTAAACAAACCAAACCAAGACATTGTCAGTCAAGCTATTTTGTTAACAGATAAGGTCATCCCTGTCCAGTCTTTGAAGATGTCAGACCAGCTCTTGGGTAGCTTCCCATGTTTCTGTTTTCTTTCCATAGTACCTTGTAGGATGGTTTTAAGTGCACCTTATCTTCAATGTGTGTCCAAGCTGAGTCAACTTTTTACAGAAATTGGGGGGGGACTCACAAGTGTCTTAACCAAGCCCCTCACTCCAAAAAAAGAGGGGGTGCCCTGAGTATGACATTAAATTACATCTGATGGTAAGGCTCTAGTTCTGGAGATCCAATAAGTATTGAATTTATTTAAAACTGAAAAATAGTAAAAATAATTTTTAGACATGAAGCCCCAGATGTTCAGATGTAGCATAAAGCCATGTGAATGGGGCACCCAATGAGACTAGATTTGTTAGTTGAGCTTGCTAACCTTTACACCACCCAAGGTACCCTCTAAAGAGTATCCCTTCATTGCCATTACTCCCAGGTCCACTCAAAGTGGTAGTACCTATGAGAGTCTCATCCATGGGTCAAATAGATCTGTTTAAAAATTATTCATATTTGATAGGACTGTGTACAAAAAAACTCTTAACAATAACAACATCAAAAGTGTAAATTTAATGTACAATGAATGCAATTTCCTCACGTCTAGGCATGAAATAATTTGTGACAGGTTGACATGCCATTAAAATCAATCATAAAAATCCTATACAAGTCACTACAATCAAAATAACTAAAAATCTGAAAAATTTGCCAAATTTGTTAAGCAAAATGATGACTTAATGAAACAAATATTAAGTCAAAACACAATTGGCCAGCCAGCTGGGGCTGTAGAATACATTGACTGCTTCTCTGCAGAGGGATAAGACTCCCCCAATAAGTGTCCTAGATATGACACTAAACAATCTGATGGTGAGGTTCCAATTTATTGGAACCTCACCATTTATTTTATTTATACTGGTGGAACCTCACCATTTATTTTATTTATGCTGGTGGCTTTGGGGAATGCAGAGTATCCCTTCATTGCTATCACTCTCAGGTCCACTCTGGCCTGGAGTGGAAGCACCTGATAGGATCCTATAGGGTCAAATAGAACTAAACTGTGTACTTATATTTCAAACAATTCAGTTTAGCATAACTGTTTATATGTATAAAAATGGATTTTGCATTAAATAACCTACAATGGTTGATATGCTACCAAACCAAACCAAGAAACCCAATTGGTAAATTGCTAAACAGCCTTCATACTATTTACATAACTCAGAAAACCATTTTCTTTATGGTTATATCTTAGTAACTTGATTTTCTGGCCTTTTTCAAGTATCTTTTGTTATAGTTAGTAGTCTTCAGAGAATTTTAAACCAAACCCTTTATTCAATTCACAAGAGTAGATTATTCTTATTCCACTGTCTATGCTTTGAAATACCTTAAATATCAATTTTTCTTAATTATTTCACCATTGTAATGCCACTTTTTCTTTCTGCTGAATCACAGTGCAAGGAGTGAACTCACAACTGGCAGGTTGATTCCAACTGGAAGCACTTATCCAAATAAATGCTTACACCCATCATCCTTTAAGACAATTTGGAGACCATTTTTAAGATCTTTAAATGTAATATTATTTTGTTTTACCAGAGTATGTATGTTTTTTTTTTGTTTTCTTTGTTTTTTGTTTTTTTAATAAGTTATTACTGATTTTTGGGGTCTAGATGTTTGAACTTCTTTGGGGTTAGAAAACCAGAGTGTTTCCACTGTTTGTTTTAAATCTTTGATTCGGGTTCAAAGAGGTGAGACCAGTTTTCATCTTGAGTTTCTAATCTGTGGTAGAAATTCTTAGGGTTAGCTAGGAAGTGAATCAGAAGTGTTCCAGAAATGTCAATCCTTTTCACCTTATGCTCTGGCATCAACGTCTTGCAGACAGCTTGCTCATCCCCAAGATCTCAGTTAAAACAGTGTGGACTGAACCAGAACTAATGGCTATAAATTTAGCTATCTGCTGGACAGTAAGACATTTGTTATCTGAAACTGTACAGTGAAAGGCATGAATTTGTTCATCAGATTTGGGGATAATCTGACCAAGGATTATCTCTGTGTTGTCTCTGTTCATTTGAATTCTACAGCCCACTTCTTCACAGTTGCTTAGGAAGAGTCGTTTGCAAATATCTGAACCTCATGGATTTCTTTAGGTGTCGTTGCTTTCTTTTGCAGACACTTTATAACTGCTTGGACCTCTATTTTGTCATTTTTTTTTAGATTTGTCACACACCTCTCATCTTTGTATGGTGCTCACCTGCACAGAAATTAAGACAGAAATCTGAATTAGTTTTTCTAGTTTCATAAGATGTGGTAGTGT
This sequence comes from Sepioteuthis lessoniana, assembly GCA_963585895.1. Taxonomy (NCBI): domain Eukaryota; kingdom Metazoa; phylum Mollusca; class Cephalopoda; order Myopsida; family Loliginidae; genus Sepioteuthis; species Sepioteuthis lessoniana. Next base: position 13,445 of record CAUZXS010003571.1, read on the forward strand.
GTCGTCACAACAAAAATGTTCAGCTATGGTTCTTCTCTCTGTGTGAGGCTTTGAACTTTTTAAACACTGTAGTGTTGCTTGACTTTATCCTGCCTATAAACACCCTATTGACAGAACTTAGAATACATAGACTGTATCTCCACTTCAGAGGGTAAAACCCCTCCCAAAAAAGGGGGTGTCTTGGATATGACCCTCAGTGGTGAGGCTCAGTGGTTCTTGAGCTCTGGTCACCTCTTCATTGTCATTACTCTAAGGTCCACCCACAGTGGTAGTACCTGTTAGGATCCCATCAATGGGTCAAATAGATCTGTTTGAAAATTATAAATAGTAGATAGGAATACTTGAAACCATATAACTGTAAACAAATGAATATTATCATCAAATAGTAATAGTTACTTGAAACTATATAACTGTGTACAAATTATATTAATAGTTATTTAAAACTAATTGTTTACAAATGATTATTTGTTACTTGAGGAGAAGTACCCATGGCATAATGGCTAAAGTGCTGGACTATGACCTTGAAGTAAGCAAGTTCAAACTCCAGTTGTGCGATTATATTCATTTTTGAATTAATACCCTTGGGAAAGGTATGGACCCCCTTATCTCTCCAGCTATGGGTTAAATAGTACCATTACTGTTCTTCTACAGGAATGGCTTTGGCATTTCATAACCCATGAAGGTTGATATGCAATTAAACAAAGAAACCAAACCAAACATTGTTACTTGAATCCATATAACTACCTGCAAAAAGATTGACTTCAGCGCTAAATACCTTAAAAGTAGTTGATGTGCCAAAAATCAACGAACCAAATTGGCTCAGAAGGCTGAACATTTTGTATGAGTTTGTGGAAAAGAGTTATATGTCCATTGTTTTGTTAAAAATCCAGCCATGTTTTGACCTTAAACAAATCGTAGACACAATACTCTACAAAAACAGCAGCTGTATGGCCACTTCCCTCCCATCTCACAAACCATTCAAACAAGACATGCAGGGCACTGCTAGATAAGCAAAGACAAACTCATAAGCAACATTCATCCATGGACTCCTGAACATGAATGTGCCAATGATGGCTGACTAGCAAAAATTTACATCAGTTCTGTTCAGATATAAGATGCAACCTAGATGACCTGACAGAAGCAATGAATGATAGGGATGGATGATGATAGAGATCTCTTTGCTGTCAGTGCGACTGGATGATGATAAGGTGACTACATACTTCTTTAAAGTTTACATGTTAATGTCATCAATGGCAGATGTTGCCTGAATTTCAAGACAACTGTTTATTATTATTATATACATTCCAAGTGTCTCAAACTGACTTCTTTCTTTTGTCTTGAAATGGTAACACTACATCATTGTCATTTAACATAGAAGAAAAATCTCATAAACAGGAAATTAAGGGTACAAGCTTCACCTTTGATCAAAAACGAATCACAGTTTTACAAGACCCAACTCTTTTCGGGATAAAAAGTACAATATTGTTATTGCAATAACATTTAGTTTGACCCAGTTGACTGGGGCTACGGAATACACCAACTGCATCTCTGCAGAGGGTAAGATTCCCCCAACGAGTATCCTGGATATGACAATAAACAATCTGATGGTGAGGTTCCAGTAACGCTGGTGGCTTTGGGGAATGTGGAGTACCCCTTCATTGCCATCACTCCCAGGTCCACTCTGGCCTGGAGTAGGAGCAACTACGGATTAAATAGAACTCTGGCATTTAAACTGTGTACTTATGCTAAATCAAATTGTTAGAAATAAAACTGTTTGATCATTTAACTATGTGTAAACAAAGGATTGATTTTTAATTGAATTGTCAGTTATACATAGCAGTACTTGAAACATTTAACTGTGTGCAAACAAATGATTAATAGTAAATAGAATTATTTGTATTAAATAGAAATAAGTGAAACCATTTAAATGTGTGAAAAAAATTAGCTCAGGCTTGCTTAAAAATGTTCTCAACAAAATGTGTTTAGATATCATACATTTAATATATGTATAAACAGGATTTGGCATTAAATGACCTACAAAGGTTGATATGCCATAAAACCAAGCCAAATGAAATATTTGTTTCATTTGCTTTATCAGTTGTCTGAATTTCTGAGACGAAGTTTGATGATATTTTTATCATTAAGGGATTTTAGACTATGGTCTTCACCTTTATTGTTATATTCACAATGTTTTAAAAAAAAATCAGAATATGAACCCAGGTAAAAAATCATACATAGTAGTAGTAATCATAGTGATGTAAGAACATTAAGTTTATAAATCCCAAAAATTTACTCTGACTAGTCCTGCAGGACACATAGCGTAATGGTTATAGGTTTTGGTCCCCTAAACTTCTAACAGAGATAATCATCTGCAGGTTCAATCCTAACTGCAGGCAAGTAACAATACAGGAATATTTAGCATTTATACCTGGTTATGGTTGACGGAATCAGAACAAGAGACCCCCATGAATTAAATATAGGTTGTGGTTTGAAGTTCTGTGTAGGCCCCAGAGTTCAACACACACTTGAAGAAATTCTGGAAGACATATCAATATATAACAATAAAGATGAAGACAGGAGTTTGAATGATAAAAATCATTTGCTTTAATCATCAATACTTTGTTGCCATTTAGGACTGAATCTCTTTCTTCATGATTATCAGGAGATATATTGTTTAGACACAGGATTGATATGTCCTTATTAGTCAGAATGATTATATTCATTGTTTGGGTACCAGCAATTTTGTCTGCTAGAAAAAAGAAGTGTTCCATTTTGTTGTTGTCTCACAGGAAGTTGTGCCAATAATTGGGTGTTTTGATTTTAATTTGTCACCCTCTTTTTTAGTTTTTACTCTCATATTTTTCTTTAAACATTCAATAATGTATATATCAAATGTTTCTCTGTGTTTTTCCTTCAATTTATTCAGTTTGGTATGTCACAAATATACTATTGTTAATAATGAATTTTGGTGAGAGGGGATTTGACTAAATATTCTCCCTGCCACTTAGCAACTCAGTTACTACATTTTTAATGAGATGTTTCTTTCTTGTTATTGCTAAGACAATCAAATCAACATAAACAGGAAATGATGTTTCTCAGTCTTTTGAATGCTGTAAACATCCAACTGCTTCTGGGATCCTAGCATAACAACAGGACAAATTGGGTCATAGCAACAGCTATTTCAGATACACCAAATCATAAATTTGATTAAATGTCTATTCTCTGCTCAATCAACTATTATGTGTCCTAACTATCTATCATGTAGAACAAAATATTTTACATCTTAATATGTAATGATACTTCTAAACTGTTTATCTAGTTTTCAACCTGCATTATATTAACAAAAGCATTTATCAGAGAAATGGTGATATGTAATTTTCAAAAAGATTTTTTAAAGAAGTTTTATAACTGTTTTGTGTAATTCATTTTCAGTTTGATTTTTTATCTTCTTTGTATATTAGCATTTTTTGTAGATAACTTTTATAATAAAGGTAATGAGGCATAAAAAGAATTGTAATGTCTTAACTCGGCTAAGCTGTGGCTAAATGTTCATTTAGCTGTAACTTAAAAACAAAATAAAACAAAACTCGTCATGTTTACATTTATCAGAACATTATTGGGACAAAAAATAAAATTTAATTTTTGGACATTCAGTCTATATATTACATGATAGTTTCATTTTTTGTTTTTATCTAAAAAAGTTCAGAGTAGGAAATTCATGAGGACTTAGACAAAAAGAAAATGAAGAAAATAGATTTTACAGAAAATACTGTGTATACAGAAATCTTGTTGGGGTAAGAGAACTTTTATTACAACTTAATTTTCCCTATTTACAAGGTGAGTATTTGGCTAGTATAAATAAACTGAAGAAATGTTGGAGTGATTCAAGACATTCCAAATGGAAATGTACATAAAACTTGGACTTGAGATCAACTATTTGCCTGTGTATAATCTTAGCAAGAAATTAACAGTGCAGTCACCAATACTACCGCAAACAAATCCAACATTTTTATGAAAGATAAGAAGTACATCTTGTTCCTAGTGATGAGACTTTAGTTCAGACATTTGTAACATTAATTTGTTTTTCAATCTGAAAGAGTTGACATTTTGACCCCTTAATCCTAATTGTTCAAGTTGCTATTTTTACAGTTCAGTCAACTTTGAGCTTTTTACTGGATCAGTACATCCACTAATGTATTATTTTGTTTCATTCATTGAGAAAATGCTATTATCATATTGATTTCCTGGTTATGTAATGTTTACTTCATGTTTCCTATTGCACAAAGCCACAAAACAAGAAGATTGATACTATATAATATCAGAGTTATATCTCCTGCATTCAATATGGAGTCTTCCTTCACCCAGGATTTGATAGATTGATTTTAATGGCATTTCAACTCATCTGGGGTTATTTAATACTGGGAGGTTTGAGAATTACATTCATTGTACATTAATATTCACGTTTTGTGTAGTTCTTTCTTAAGAAGCATTTTCAAACAGCCCTATCAAATATAAATAACTTTTAAACAGATTTATTTGACCCACAGATGGGACCCTAACAAGTACTACTCCTCAAGATTAGTGGACCAGGGAGTAATGGTACTCCCCAGACCTCCAGAACTGGAGCCTCACCATCAGATGCAGTTTATTGTCATATCCAGGACACCCCTTTAGAGAGAGGAGTCTTGAACCTCGGCAAAGGATATTTTCAGCCTCATCAACTGACTAACCAGGTTTTGAACACATTTATTCATTGTCATGACTTGTCAAAGTGATCTAACAGATTACTATTTTTCACAAAGAAAGCATTCAGAAATTTTGGATACTTTTTGGTTGTTCTCTATTTGTTTACTTGTTCTTTTTCTCACCATTTCCAAATTTTTTTTTAAACATATAACTTAGATGGTATTTTTTGTGCACCTCCTTATTCGAAGTTGTTTCAATACTATCATCTTTGTAAAATCAAATATGACATGTAAAGTCTTCATTTGGTTTGAATTGAGATATTTTTTCCCTAATCATACTGTAGTCATCCTCAAGTTAATCAGTGAAATCACAAGAAAGTAGATGAGGTTATGTTGATAAAAACTAGATGTTTTGTTGATAGTTTTTATAATTATTTTTGACTGAGATTGTGCAGTTATCAACCTTGATCTTTCTTGTGAACTGACGATAGTAAATTAAACTACTCACCTAAAAAGTAAAGTAAATTTTTCTCTAAAAAAAAAAAAATATATATATATACCTAAAAAAGTGAGTTACTTGCTTTACAAAACCATATCTTCAATTTTTCCATTCATTTTTTGGGGGGACCTTTATTTTGTCCATTTTTAGATTTTTCATACACTTCTCACCTTTGTATGAACCTCACTTGCACAGAAATTAAGACAGAAATCTGAATTAGTTTTTCTAGTTTTATAAGATGTGGTAGTGTGTCATCACAACAAAAATGTTCAGCTATAGTTCTTCTCTGTGAGGCTTAGGACTTTTTAAACAGCATTTGTAGTGTTGCTTGACTCTATCCTGCCTATAAACACCCTGTTGACAGAACTTAGAATACATAGACTGTATCCACTTTAGAGAGTAAAGACCATATCTTCAATTTTTCCATTCATTTTTTTTTCTTGTTTTGTAAGGATACATTTCATTTATGTAATAAATTCACCAAATTTTAAAAATTGAAAGTAACAATAATTTAATTTAAGAATGTTATTTAAAATTTAAATTCTTGCAATTATTATTATGTATTCCATGAAATTTTCCACGAAAGAAAAGAAACAAAATGAGGTTGATAATAAGGTTTTCAGAATAGCCTATGATTTTTCCAAACTGTATCACCTTTAAAATTTAAGTTTAAAATCAAAAAATTTCAAAATATTTGTAACACCATTTCCTTCTTTCTCTCTGGATTCACTTGGGGAAATGTTGCAATCAAATGAATCCTAAATTGATTGAAACAAGGTTTCAAGTGCTGTACTCGGATGAAGCAAAAGTTTTGCAATATTTTGGAACTTGCTAGTGTGCAGTGTGTATATCACATTCAAATTATGGAAGGTAGACACTGTGGTTAGTAGTATCAAGGTTATTGGTGAGCAGATATCTTGTACATTGTTTCATTCTGAGTGTAATTTGAAAGTGAAATGTAGTCTAATTTGGAGACATGCTTTACAAGTTTGAATTCTGCCATAATGCTATAGAAACAACCAAAACTTTTGTTGGGTGAAAAGTGAAAGGTCAGTCAATCACAGTACAATAACCAGATGGTTCAAGAAATTTTGCTTGGGTTGCAAAAATCTCTACCCTCAACCATGGATTCTGAGACCATGCTCTAAGGCAAATCCAGTGAGTAGCACTCAGAGAGTATCAGAGGAGTTCAACCTCTCACAGTACAATGTGGTTCCCTATTTTCATGACCTTGGCAAAAGCATTCAGAGTTGCTGTCAATGAGGAAGCTGTGTTCAAAGCTGCGTTTGCTCAACGTATTGACAAATCAGAGCATTGTTTGCAGTTTTTGCACAAATATGTGACACCACTTCACTCTGGAATCAAATTGGCAGTTAACCATTTGTATTATTTTTTTTTTGCTGGTCCTGTACTCCACCACCCACCATGGAGTCCAACTTGAGTTGGGAATTTACCAAGGGGGGGAAACCATTCACCTTTATTAAGATTGCAATATACTATCAGTATACTTGAGTTGGGAGTAAGACTAAGTCCTTGTTGATTTCAGGTGTTTCATAAACAATACTAAATACTGTACAATTTAACAGTTGTTCTCTCAACTCAATTGACCCTCAGCCATTTCTTTCAAGCATCTAAAAGATAAGGGTTGTTGCAAGAGCAAGTTGATGAATACAATCAGGATAAAACATAGATGCTAGGGCTTGACATGACCAGCTGATTGATCAGATTGGGCCTCTCCGACCACCTGTCTAGCTCAGTAAGGGCCAAAATGGCATGTTGCATGTCACTTGACCACTTAGTTGCCAGGTCAAAGATAGCTGTCCTTAAACATCACCGGTCACCTCTCACAGCCAATTGGTGGCCTTGTTGAGTGGGGAGGGATCTTACCCCTTTTGCAGAGGTGCAGTCAGCATGTTCTACAACCCCAGCCGACAGGGTGGCAAAAGCCATGAGTTACCATACTATGCAAAGGACCAGATATATGCGTGGATATAATGAATTAGAACAATTCATCACTCGACTTCATTGTCATACCAAGAATTTTGGTTACTCTAAACAATCTGCCAGTGAATGAGACTTAATTCTCAAAGAAACAAGGCTGATTTAGAGTTACATCATTTCATGTTTTATTCCTCAAATTGGTGTTTTTACAATTAACTTAAGTATATTGTATTACAGATTAAAATTGTACTTATATTTTATTGAATTTAATAGAAATATATTTCTTGAATCCCAATGGAAGAACAAGTTTTAGAGTAAAGAAATTTTTATTGAAATCAGAAGGCAAATGACTTAAAATATATTTTAATTTTCTTTTTTTCAAAAATACAATTAAAAAAAAAAACAAACCCCAACATAACTTCTTAATGAAGTTCTGAAAATCTCATTAAAATTTAATTAGTTAATTTTTGGTAAACTTTCTAAAAAAATTTTTTATCTGTAAAAATTGACCAAGGAAACAACTTTTCAAAGACAAATATCTCTCATTGTATTGGGTATAAAAAAAAAAAAAATTGCACAAGTGGCAGCAAAATTCTTTTCTACAAATTTCAAGCATTTTTTTTGTCATAAATCAGAATATTCAGTTGACCCCAAAAGTGTTCTAATGTAAACATTTTTACACTATCATTTTTCATAAAAATTTACTTTTCACAATCATACACAAATTTGTTTATTGATATAAACAAATTTGTTTTATTGATATAAACAAATTTCGAAGGATCAAAACCTTCGAAACTGAATCAGAATGTATTTTATTTTGGAGTCTAATTATTCTAGGACCCATGCAAACACACAGATGAATTGCCTTTATTATAAGATCTAGTACAGACTTTGCAGATTAATTTCATGGAAATACAGTTGTTCACATTCAGTATAATATGTCATCTTGTCAGTTAATTCACATCTTACATCATTAAATAAATACTTCATTTCTGGAAAGTTGTGAATAAAGAATTACAAGATTATGATGCATCTTGATCTGGTATTCCCATAATGATAGAAAACCAACAAAGTCTGGTGGTATGGGGTTAATGGTATTGCTGCTTTCATGATCTGATGAAGATTTTGTTGGTCACACAACTGTTACAGTATCTTTTTGTGCGGTAACATTTATGTATAACATTTACTGGACACTTCCAGAAAGGTCTGAATACTAGGAAAGACTAGTAACAGCTGGAAAAGACTGTACAATGCTACCAAGAAATAGGATATGCACCCACAATATCAAGATAGAATAACATTAGAAAATAACAGAGCCATCACAATAAAATTGATCGCCTCATATCAAGGTTGTCGATCAATTGAAAAGATCCAGAGTAGTACACAGGATTTCTTTATCACTATGGGTTACCAGTTTTAAAAACTAATGATTTGAACTTTAACTACGTATGACATTGTCTTAACTTTTCAATGTTATCATCTTGTTATACAATTCAAAGAAACATCAATGAATTAATAGTTCATTATTGTGACTCCTGTGGACCCCTTCATATGGACGAGCAAAGGCAGGACGACCAGCTAGAACCTATATACAACAGCTGTGCCAATACAGGATATAGCCTTGAAGACCTCCCAGGAGCGATGGATGATAGAGACAGATGGCGAAAGGTCAGGAGATCCATGCTGGCAAGCGCGACATGATGACGATGACAGGGAATTTCATGGAGATTCTCTTCTCATTCAAATGTAATGATGTGTCCCCTCGTTAGTTCAAATCTTACATTATTGAATTAATAATTTGTTACTGAAAAGTGAATACAACAAAGAATTATGAAGAAATTGCACCTTGATCTGGCATTCACGCAACATGAAAGAAAACCAACAACGTCTGGTAGTAAAATACTGTTGGGATGCTTGGGGTAACGTTTTGTCACCAAAACCATGTTTGAAATGAGAGTTATCATCTGATAAAGCCTTTCTTGGCCACATATTCATTTATTTTTTTGTAGTAGCAGCAGCAGCAGCAGCATTATGAAATAAGATTAACTTTAGAAAGAGTCATAAAAAAATAAATAAAGCATAAAAATTCCAAGCATTTCTAAAAATTTTATTTTAGTCAAGGGTACACAACAGAATTTATACATAAAAGGTTTTTAAAGATCTTTCCTAGATCCCTTAAAGACTATTCAAAGATTTTTCATGGTAAAAATATTTACAGTTTGGAAATAAACATGTTAAAAATATAATCATGGTTCAAGTACTTTTACAGTAGAAAATACAAAACTTTACAGAAATTGGTAAGATAAATCTTGAGACAATAAAAATAGTGTAGAAAATACAATCTGTCAAATGAGAGAAATGCTTATCTGTCATTTATTTTTATCAACAGAGGGGGTGGGGTCTTGTAGGGTGTAATGGTCACAGATTTAAGCAAGCAGACTATTATTGATTTCATTTGCTTGCCTATATTTCTAGCCTTGTGCCAAACTAATCTAACCTTAGTAAATGAAAACTTTAAAAACAGGAATGCAGATTGTTAACATCAAAATAATGTTGGATTAGATTGATTTATTTATTGTAAAGTTCCAACTGTTAAGAGGTTTTCAATTTTGTATATCATCAATAGAATGAAAAATTTGCCATTCCTAACATTTTGTTTCATATTAAACAGGAACATAAAATATAACAATAATGGTACTAAAATGGAATTCTTTAAAAATGCTAAGATATTATAAGCTGAAGAGATTAAACTCATTACATAGCATATTTTTCAGCATTGATGGCACAATTTTTCTCTCCCCAAAATAAGTCTTAAAAGTTCACCATGTCTCACAGAGATTTTTATTTTATAAGTCAAAATTTATTCTTGATATAAGAAAACATGGTAATTAACAACTGAATCCTTACAAAAGAGGATTTGGCTATAAAAACAGTTAAGTGAACCAAGCATAAAGCTTAAATTTACACACAAAATGAAAAAGTAATTATTATGAAAAGTAATTTTCTCTCTAAAATTCTGTTTTACCTCTTGAAGGGGAAACTGAAAAGTTCTTGGCTTAACTAAAAAGGGAATTACTTTTTTCTCCATTTTTTGAGTTTTTAAATTTTTTCATAAGGGTTAAGGAAATTTAAGAAATGATACACCAAGTGTGTTGAAAAATTCAAAACATTTGGTACAGTACATGTATTTAGGAATTATATAAGAAAAGTTACAGTTCAGTTTTCAATGCTCAATTCAAATTGTTCAATTTCATCAAACTCGTTACTCATTCGATTGGCCCATTCATCAAATTTTTTGTTCTGAAATAAAAATTTAAAGAATAAAACAATGATCATTTAATATACATACATACACACACACACACATATATATATTCACATTATATATATATATATATATATATATACACACACACACACACACACACATGTAATAAAGTATTTTATGTAAATAATTATCTCATAGGGATATCTTGCAAATCTCAGATAGAATTGAAAAGCCATCATCTTTCTCATACTAACCAAGTCATCTACTGCCTTGATTAAATAATGAAAATTGTACACAGTAAGTGTAAATGATTGATGAGAAGAAGGAAAAGAGGAAGAAAAAAAGAACAAACTTTCATATATTCATATTTCATAAAAACAATAAAATCTGAAGGTGGTCTTCCTTGATAATGAAGGGACAACCATCATCATCATAAATGACCTAGTTCTTGATCACTTTTCTTCAAAGATAAAAAAAAAAAAAAATTTCTTAGTATCTAATAATTAAGCAAATTTTGGCCCATTGGGTAGAGTGTTCGCCAATGGCCCAGGAGACCAGAGTTCAATCCCAGGTTCAGCCATACCAAAGACTCAAAAAAAAAAAAAAAAAAAAAAAAAAAAAAATTGTACTTGATACTCCTTACTTAACACTCAGCATTATAAAGGTATATATCAAGGGTAAAGTGGAGTAATGCCCTTCCCGACACCTCGGTGTAGTAGCTATTGAAATGGGAACCCTTGGGTTGCCCTCGATCACAGTTGCCAACTTTACTTTTATAAATAAAACTTCATTTTTGACCTAATTTCAACTAAACTTCCAGGAAATGTTAAAGTCATATCTGGAATGGTTTTAAATTATACAAAGAGATTTAGCTCAAATTGATTTTTAGGTGCAATCTCTCTCTCACTCTGGCTTATTACCTGCATGCAGCCAAAGGGTATCTCTCTCATATTGCTTACTCTCTCTTATTATGACATAAATGGCTATTACTCTCAATGCAAAAAGGTGTTTCATATTGTTTACCCACTCTCACTTGAGAGTTAGTTTTTATTTGTTTGTATGGTCTTGTTTAATCATTGGGGGCGGGGGGGGGATTCTTGAGGTTCAGGGATCTCTGTATTGAGATGATGAGAGTGTTTTGTTCAGTGATTGGTTGGGTATAATTCATTTTGGATTGAGGGAAAGGTTCAAGTTTGGTTGGAAAAGTCATGTTTTTTGCTTTTCATTGCTTGCTTGCATGTTTGCTTCTGAATTTAAGATATGGGTTTTTTGGGTTAGAGATTTAGGGTTTTCAAGATATTTAGGCAAGAGCAATGGTATGGGTACTTGTTGTGGATTCTTTTTTATTTAATTTGTATTTCTATTGGACAGACTTCTGCTGAATGTAGTTTTTTTTTTTAAAAACTGTCCTTGAAATTTTAGCCAATCGTTTGGTCCCAGTTACACTAGTTTTAGAAGAGAGTTCTGTATTCATCTGGTTGATTGTTGTTGCTGATTAGACTTGCCTTCTGTGCTACATTGGCATTCATGTAAGATTCCACTATTTTTCTTGTTTCTAGAAAGGTTATATTGCCTCTATACTTCACTTCCATGATTTTTCTCTCTTTTACTCTTTCGTATATATTACAGATAGTTTGAGACAATCTTCCTTCATGTAGTCTGGTTCTTGTGTGGCCACACCTTCCACATGTTGGATGTCCTCTGCAGCTCTACTTGTAATGTCTATATTTTTGACATTTAAATCATCTTAAGAGTGCAGAGATGTATTGTTCTACCTTTTTGAGACATTATCCAATTTTTATTTCCTTAGGAATTACAAATTTGTTAAATGTCAAAATATATGTGTGAGTTTGTATTTTTCATCACTCCTTGTAGTCGATGATCCTTTGCTTTCCTAAGGCTGTTTATATTTACTCTAGTACAGCTAGGGATAACTCTCTGTTTCTGATAACTCCCTTTGAAGTCTTAAGCCTTTTATATGGGTAAAACTTTGCACTTCAAATTGTGGAAGGTTTTCATTTTTATTAGGTTTTTGGCATATTTTTTGCTATCTACCTCTACAAGAAGATTGTCCCTTCAAATTTTTTTCACATTTCGAAGGTTTCCTTTGTTGGAGATTATTTTTTCAATCAAGAAAGAAGACAATTTGGCTATAGGAGCTTCTTATGGTGATTCGAATATGATAAATCTTGGAAAGCCTGTTATTTCTTTTTTTTAATCAGATTCAGAGAGGTTTTGTTTGGGTTTTTGATTGTATTTGTTTACATTTTTTTTTTAATTTGCTAGTCCTGTGCTCCAACACCCACCATGAGTCTAACTTGTTGGGAATTTACTAAGGTGAATATCCATTTGCTTTGGTTGAGATGGGGATACATCAGCCAGTATACTCATGTCAGGAGGAGGATTTTAAACCCATGCTAATTTCAAGCTTTCATTACCCAAAAAATTCATTACTTAAAGTTCAAACAGTATTCAAAGTCTTGTATCTCTTGATGTGGTTGATCCTCAACTTCTCGCATCTTTAAGATAAAAAGGGTTGGGGGTTGGTTTTTCATAAGAGCAATTTGAAGAATATGGTCAGGACTTAATCATATAGGTGTCGGGGTTGACATGACCAGTTGATTGGACAGACTAAGCCTCTCCAACTGCCCATCTAACACAAGTAAGGGCTAAAGTGAGTGTTGCAGATCAAGTGACTACTTAGAACATGGGTCACAGGCCGCTCAGCCAACAAAATCCCATCCTCAGGCATTACACAAGTTGCCACACATGGTCAACAGGTAGCCTCTTGAAGGAGGAGTCTTACTTCTCTCTAGAGGTGTACTGAGTGTATTAGACAGCTCTAATGGTCAGAGCAGTCCTTATTTGAAAGGGTAGTACAACACATTTTGCCTTATGCTTGTAGTTAACACAAGATGACTACATCAATTGGTATCAGTATTTATTTTGTGAATCTAAACTCTTTATATTCTTTCAATTATAAAGATATTTTCCCTAAAACTTTGTAGACATGATAGAAACGTTGATATAAGCTTCATTTGTTTTGAGGTGTCTTGTTAAAAAAAAAAAAAAAAATTTACCTTTTTAACATGGCCATCTTTCCTTTTTATTTTAGCTTTCTCAGTCTTTCCATGTGGTGAATTTTCTTTAGGTTCTAAAGAAAAGTAACATTTCAGAACACACTAAAGACATTTGTTAAATGTAAAAATATATTGAAGGACTTAATTAGAAATATATTTATAAAATTATTGCTTCACATATTTGAAAACACAACTTAGTACAAAGAAAAGGAATAAAATTATTTCAATTTGTTTTAGCTTACATTCTATCTATAGAGCCTTTTCTCAATAGTTTATTTCCTGTTTTCTAAAAGATAGCCAGCAGTTCAATCAAACAGTTTTATAATTTTAATAATATAATAAGGTGCTCAAGAATAAAATTTCTTGATTAACAAAAATAAAGGAAGAATGCTTCAAATAAGTACCAATGACTTGTGTAGTTCAAAAAAAAATATTGAAACAATATCTTGGTTTTAATCAGATGAGATTTACTGAATGTTGATTCTAAAACACTTGTATGTTAATTTTTAAAAACTTTGTTAAAAAGTAGCACAAAATAATTCTGAGATTATCTGTTCAGTTTGTAATACAGTGCAGTAATTCCATAAAAAATAATAGTGAAGCAAATTTGGATTTAAAAAGGAAACAAGTTGGAAATTTAAGTACACAAAAATAAAACATCTGTTCATAACAGATGATTAGTATTGGCAATTGCATTAAGAAAGAAAATGTGTGTATCATATAGCAACTGAAAAATAAATTAAAAAATAACGGTAAGAGGTATGGTCCCAAAAAAGTCTATGACAATCTTTCAAAAGGTAACTGAAATTCACCAGGATTTAAAATATCACTTAGAATAAAAAAAAAAAAAATAAATCACCTGTTTGTTTTGTGACAAACTTTGAAAATCTCTCCAGAAAATTAGAAAAAAAATCTTTAAATACAAGGAAAACAATATATACATTTTCTGGAATCTTAAAATAGAAAGATAAGAAATTTTAACTCACCATCAGCAAAAGAGTCCACATTTCTTATAATAGACTGAAATGCGGCACTGCTCCGTCGAGATATAAGGCCATAGGTTCGCAATGAAGCAGGTGATTGAAAGTCTTTTACAGGAGAGATACATATTGATTCTCCACCACCACGTAATTTTGGTAAAGGCTGGCTGTCAGCCATTGTATTAGGAGTTGAAGTCTCGGCATGTAAAAATTTAGGCAACATAATTGGAGGAGGCGATGTTAAGTTTGTATTTTCTTTCGGTTTCTTCAGATAACGTTCTACACTTCCAGCATACATAAAATCCATTAACCCTTTAACAGGAGTTTGCTTTTTTTCTTTACATTTACCAGTTTTTTTTACTCCATCAATCAGTTTTTTATTTGGCACTGCAACTGGATAAGTAAAAAGTTCAATAGGTTGATTGTCTGTTGGCATTTTGGAATCTAATTTTTTAGAAGCAGCTTTTGGCTTATTTGGATGAGATTCGACATTTATAGAAGACATGTCCAACAAACTCTGGTTAAAAGCTGAAGAAGTTTTTATCATCATTGACTTGGGTTGATTTTCAGGCAGGTTGTCAGTAGCAGTGGGCCCTTCCATTGCACATCTCTTTAATTTTGTAAATTGTTGAGATGGCAGATCAGGTAATTGAAGCCAGTCAGAGACAAATGCTGCTCCAGGATTTACTTTAGAAACTACTTTATTTTCAATATGTTTGGTAACTTTTACTTTTTCAAGTTCTGTAATGCTCACTGGTTCTTTCATTAACTGTCGAGATGGTGTTTGGAATGGATCATTAGAAACAGAAATACCATTGTTGTCAGTAGAGCTTGATAGATTTTCCAAGATTTTAGATCCATTTGCAGCCTTCCCAGTAGTTATAGGAGTAACCTTACGGGCAATTTCTTTGGTTGCAGTTTTTTTGGAAGTTTTAGTGCTTGGTTTTTTAACCTTTCTTTTTGATGTAACTTCTTTGTTGACTTTTCTTTTATTGAGAACAGCTTTTATAGCAGCAGCTTTTTTGATAGATTTTTTCTTATTAAATTTCCTAATAGAGGAATTCTTAGATGAAGAGGTTTTTGCACCTATTTGGAACTCTTCAAAGTCATAGACATTTCTAGAGTCATCAAAATCATCTGTAATAAGCAATAATGAATGGTCCCATTCATCATTTGGTCTGATTTCGTTGTTAGGAGTCTGGATAAAAAAAATAATTAAAAAATATCAAAATACCATAACTAAGGGGTTTGTAATAGTTTTTACAAAATAAAGATATTTGGTAAAATATACCCCAGAATTGACATTTATATATAAATATGATGGCCTAATCTGTTAAAAATCACAACTTTTTTGTAAAAAAAAGGGCAACATGCAGGTCACAAAGTTTTATTTTTCTTTTCATCTATAAACATGAATATACAATTAGATGTATTCTTATGAAGTTTTAAATTATTTTAAACAAAGTAATCTCTTCATTTATTTTTCAATAATTCATTTACATATTTGATGATTTATTTGATTCATTTTAATCTTTCCTTGAAGGTTTTTGGATGATTTATACCTAATTATACCATTCTTTTTTATACTTGAAAAATATCAGATTAATGATAGCATAGAGAGTTAGAGATATGTCTAATCTTTCACTACCTTTGGTTTTCAGAATATAAAAGGAAGTTGAAATAAGATTTCATGTGACTATTTTACTATGATCATTTTCATCAAGGTATGCTGATAGCATAAGTTCCCTTGATTTTCTTTCTTGCCATTTGTCTCTATCTGTTACTGCTTATGGCAAGTACTCTAGATGGTATCTAAAATCCATACAAAACAGATTAATGTAAATTTTTACTGGTCAGCCTACATTGGTGTCCATACTTACACAAATCATCATTCATTCATTTTAATTACAGAAAAACCATACAGCACACATTATATTGTTTTCTCATTTATTTTGCATTTCAAAAATAAATTCAAATTAGTCATGAAAGATGAAATTTTTTTTCAGTTCATCCAAATTAACAAGCATAAAGTGTTTTAGTATACAATATTTTCATTTTTTATGAAAACAAATATCTTTTTCTTCCCCTTCAATAACATTCCAGAAAATAATTAAAATCATTAAATAAAAAATTTAACAGTAAATTATTCAAATAAAAGGCATAGGGTTTAAACAAATGTGACTTACTTTCTTCATAGCCTTTTGCTTTTTGGCAGTATTATTTTGCAAAGAACCAGCTGATCTATTGGCATCAGAAATCACCTTGTGCATCAGAGGATTTTTTTCTGGGCTGTCAGGGGATATTTCATTCACTATATCAGCAAGTGATAAACGCACTTTTCGTTTTTTATTTTCTATATTGTTTGCAGTTTTCATGGTTTTAGATCTTTTAGCCAAAACACCGTTGTTAATATCTTGATTTATTTTTCTTGACTTGGCTTTATATGCAACATCTGCTTTTTCAGTAATAGGCAACAAAATATCTTTCATAGGAGCATCATCATTTGTAAGTTCTGTTATTACCTCTTCAGTAGTCATATGAGTCTTATTTTTTATGCTACCTGCTCTATTTTGTTTCTTTAAAATAGTTACAGGCTCTGGTGGTGCACTGGATGCTGAAGTTTTATTTTCAATATTCTTTTTGTTTGTGTAGCTCTGCTGCTTAGCTTTGCTATAACGTCTTTTTGGTACTATGACAACAGGGAAGTCGTCATTCTTATCTGAATTTTGTTCTGGGCAATTATTAGAATCTGATTTGCTCTTGTTTCTGTTATTGATAGATCTGCTTTTCTTTATACCAGGAATGTCATTTTGCTCATTATTTTCAGCCGACTTTGTTGACTTTCTTGATCTTTGGCATTTCTTACTGTAGAACATTTTAGGGGTCAAAGCATTGGCATCTTTCTGTAGCTCATCCTCATTGGCCATTGGCATATCAATCCTTTTAGGAACATGAATCAAATTAACATTTGTTGGTGCACCTCTTCTCCTTGCTCTGGTGACTCTTTGGGGAGAATTCTTACATTTAGTTGATTCTTGACATTCCAAAGTTTTTATTTTCTTTGAAGCTGTAGATTTTGTGTCAGTCAGTTCAGGAGAGCCATCCATGGTCTTCAGCTTTTGTAATTCAGGAGTAGTCCTCCTCCTTCCCATGTTTGGTGTCTAAATTTAAGAGAAATAAAAAATGTTATATCAATATCATTTGCTTCATTAATTATAAAATTGGACACAGTACATCTGTCAATTATGAGCAAACAAAACTAGCATAATAATTTCTTTGTCAGATGAATGTATGCAAATGGATCTTTTCATGTCCATTAATAAATATGAGACTTTCAAAAACAAAGTGAGGTGAAATTATTTTAAATATTTTGCTGTATACAAAATCTTTGTAAATACCTGTAGATTTTTATAAGAACACAATTGCAGAAAATATAAAAAAAGACTCAAAAGTTACTTTTTGCATATTCATAATCTTAGAATATTTAACAACAAATTACAGAGCTAACTTTAAAAGTTTATAAATGTTGCATTTAGTAGAAAACCTTTAGAAAAGAGATGATTTAGCATTTTTCAACTTCACAATACTAGGAGGAGTTAAAAATTTTGCAATATTTTGGTATGTGCAAGCTATAGAAGCAAATCTGGCAAGTAGCATTTGGAAAGTATCAGATGAGCTCAGCAGAGTTTGTTACCTTTACAACCATATTAAAAACATCCAGAACTACTGAATTGTACTTCATAGTATTAAAATATAGCTAAACTATTGATTCATTTTAGTATTTGTAATTGTATTCATCATATATCCTATTTCAATCAAATAGAAAAATATCTAATTTATATACACAAAATATCAAGAAACAGAATACAATTACTTTCCTTGGTTTTATTGAAATTAAAACAATTCTAATAGTTTAGATTATTAGTAAGAATTGTTATAACAAATAAACTGAAATCAACATTTTTGCCTATTCATAGCATCATTACCATCATCAAGTTGCACTGCTAGCATGGAATTTCTTGACTCTCTTGTCATTTGTCCTTATTATCCATTGCTTTCAGCAGGTCTTCTAGACTACATCCTATGTCCATACAGAGTCAGGTAAGTTCTTGAATATAAAAGAGAATTTTTTTAAAACCCACAAGTTAAACTTCAGAAACCATTGGAAGCAGTATGGATGTGAAGTAAGGCAGATAAACCCAATGTCAGGTCAATGGCGCGCTTCACCTAATACTGGGCGGAAGAACCCCACAGGTCAACAGCCAGGATCAAATGGTTCAGTCAGGAAACTACAGCTATTCATCTATAAGGGTGGTATCTTTTGAGATAAAAATACAGTCATCAAAAGATGACCATGAGTTAGATTATTCTTAGCATACTCTATTTCAATAAAATACCCATGAACTTTTTAAAAAGTTTCATATGGAAATATTGATTGATTAATAATCATTTACATACAAATATAGGTTCAAATTACTATTCCTATTTAATAATTGTTTGCAGTTATAGTTTCAAGTATTCTTATGTAATACTAATCATTTTTAAACAGATGTATTTGACCCATAGATGGAACTACCACTATGGGTCAAAATAAAGCTGAAGTAATGAAAAGCAGTAATATAATTAAATTTTCTTTAGACGTTTTAAAAATTCTAAAACAAAGTCAAATTTTGTAAAAATGTTCTGTAATGCACTTATAGTTTTGAATATTGAAATGAAATTTAATTTTAACTTAAAAGAAACAGGTTAATTAAAACCACCAATGCACACTGTACATTTTCCAAGTTTAATGATGTATGATATCTACTAACAAAATTGTGTTTTTTTACCAATTAAAAGGAATTTTTTTTAAAAAAGTAAAATAATTATTTAAGGTTAAATTTTAGTTTTATTTGAAAGATAGTATCTTAGTACTAAAAGCAAAATAACACATTTAATTAATTTTTTAATACATTTTAAACATTTAAACTCATGAAAAGTCGAAAATTTACCCAGCCAGGAGTTATGTAAATTAAAAAATATCAAAATTTATAAAATACTTTAAAAAAGTTTTTGAATGAAATTAGTAACTAGAAAAGTAAAAGCATTTTAAATGGAAAATAGCCCTGCACGATCTAAAATATAAATCCTTGTGTCATACTCACGCATCAGTGGAGCACCCGGCAAATAATATGAATCCACGGGATTATAACCCACAAAAGGACTTTGTGAGTACAAGACAAAAATTTCTAAAACAAACTCATTTTAAAAGCTAAAAAAACAAACAAAAACAACAACAAACAATTCACCTCTGTAAACCTTTCATTGTAAAATGACTATTTACAACCCCCCCTTTTTTAAACAAATTCTTTTATTGTTGTTTGTGTTTATTTTTATCATTTTACATTGGTCAAGAGCCTAATGATTCTTATATTCTATTTTGTCCTTTTTTGAATAAATATTGACTTTAATGATATAGGAGGATAGTTAGCGGCGACGATATCTCTAATTAAGTTTAATATAAAAGTATTTCTAGTTTAGAGATATCAAAATTAAATTCCAATAACCCAACCCATCCGCTACAAACTCTTGATATTGTTATTGGTTCTGTAGAAAATAAACTAAGACTTTTAAAGTAAAAAAAAAATATATAGTCTCTTTTCTTTTTAAATAGTAATTGACAATTGTATAGTATTTTCATTAAGTGGGGAAAGGCATAAATTATCCTGACTTAATTTAGAACGTTAAGAAACTACAGCTCCACAAAATACAATACAACTGCAAGATTAAAGTGCTGTCGTTTTTTGAACAGTACAAATATACAAGTAAATGTTGATAAGTTATTTAATTCATTGTAATAAAACGAGTTATATTTTAATAAAGTAAACCTTGGCGATGAGATTTATTATTTCACCTGACATTTTTCTAGCCTAAATTTAAAATTATGATTTATTTTCAGGTCATCGTTTTAAAGGGGAATGTTTTTTTGAGAGGCATGTTTATACCTCTCAAAAAACATTCCACTAACACTAAAACAGAACTATACGCTACATGCATAACTAAAAAAAAGCATAATCATTGCTGAGAACGAGAACCACAACGATAATAGGACTGATTGTATATTTTAAAATTTTATCGTGTAAACTTACCTTATTAAATAAATTGAGAGAAAATAAACGTCTTATTTCAAGAAGCCCGCCATTTACTAATGCGCATGCTCGCAATTTTCATATAACATTTATCTGCCCCTTGTCAACAGGCAAGCGCGCGCGCGCGTTCATTATAACTGCTTTGTATCGTGAAAGGTTTATTTCCCAATATTTTAAAATGTGGACTGAGAAGGTGAGTAACAAGTGGGAAAAAGTAGAAAACAATTATTTTATTCAAGGTTGAATCAAGTTTTAAAAGAAAATTTGAACTTAAAGAAAAAAAACTTTTAGGTTTTAACTGTGTATGAACGTAATTCAAAAACGTAAAAATAATAATAATTGATCTCAAGACAAGAACAGTTCATATAGCGTTAAAAAATGTAAATTTCCAAAAATTTATTTTCCATTGCAAAATTTTGAAGAATTTCGTTAATTTTTAACTTCCGGATTATTATGGTGATCCATTGTATTTGAAATGACTTGTGCATCAACAGCAATTCGTTTGAAAATAAACTCTTCTCAGTAATAATTCTTCGAACTAGTGTTGCTAACCAAGTCGAGGAGGTTTTCTTTACCTTTGATATTTATTGAACAAAAAAAAGCATTAAATATCTGCATATTCGTAAGCAACATGAAAAGTCATTGTATATTTTGCCATTAAGATAAAATAATACTCGATGTTATTAACAAATTTGTGTTAAGAAAAAACTTTGTAAGGCTTAAAAAATAATAGTACAGTTGATTTGTCTAGTCTTGTCGGTATTTGTCGTACGTCCCACCGACCGGACGAGTGTGGCACAAGGCCTTTTTTAGGTGGGTTCAGGCGCAGGGCTGTAGCTCAGACACACCTGACGAGCACAAAATGTCTCGGGCCCCATTGGCATTCACCTAAAAAGGGCCTCAGGCACCTGGCGATAAACCTAGCCCTTCCAACGAGTGTTAGAGCCTGGGAGCATGCTGGTCTTGGTGCGCCCGACATGAATGCCTCGTCTGACTGTCATCGGAACCAGGACACATCCGATACGTCACACTGAGTGGGGGTAGAGAAATGTAACCCCCATACCTACACACTAGAGCCTTGCCCCTGGGGACGAGGCCCATGGCATTAATTTGCTGTTAGCTTTGACCCCAGCAGGCATTGTCCAGCAAAGGCAGACTTTAACCCAAAAGGACCCTGGCTTCGGCTGGGCAAGCTGCATCATTAACACCTTTGTATAGCATTGGACCTTGCTGTCCAGTTTAAGCTATAATTGGGCATCTGTGCCTGGACCCATGTTTGGGTCCATGTCCAGCTAGGCTCTTTAGGCTCACATTGCACTAAGTGAGCCGATGACCGACTTTCCCCTTTCCTAATCCCCACTTTAAGCCGATGACCGACTTTCCCCTTTCCTAATCCCCACTTTAAGCTGACCTTTGGGTTATTGAGCTTGTGTCAAGTCCTGTTTGGTGGGAGGCAGAGACAAATACAGCCCCATATCTACACACTCAACACTTTTACATGTTACCAAATTAATTATTAATACATTACTTCTCTCTATGACAACCACTTTCCACAGTGTATCCTGTTGGTGTAAGTTTAGAATAGACTGAATGCATCCCTTAGGAAGGAGTAAGACACTCCTCTCCCCAGAAAATAGGGGTGTCACGGGTATGAAACTTAACTGCGTCTGGTAATGAGGCACCAGTTCTAGAGTCACATCTTCATTGCCATTACTTTCAGGTCTGCTGACCTGGTGTGTCAGTTCTATGGGTCAAACAGACCTGTTTGAAAATTGTTAGTATTACATAAGAATACTTGAAACCATTTAACTGTGCATAAACAATTATCAAATAGGAATACTTGAAACTAAGTGTGCAAATTATTTGTATTAAAAATAGTTATTTGAAGAAATAATTGTTTATAAATGATGATTATTTGTTTCTTAAAACCATGTAAGTGCTTAAAAAAACAACAACAACAACAAAACAACCAACTCTACATGCTCAGATAGTGCTTTTTTTAAAATTCTATAAAAAAGCAGTCATAGTACATCAAGTTTCCCCTTGAAGATAATATATGATACAGCTAAAGGTGGTGATATGTAGTGACAATCTAAATATCAACACTTATAAGTCCTCAAGACTATTATTTATACTCTAAAAAATCATTTTTATATATTTTTAATGTTAAAGTGAACATAGTACAATCCAACATTGAGGCAATTTTAGGTATTAAAAGAGGAATCACTTATATGAAAAATATTGTTTATCCAAGTTTTAAATGAATAAAATATTCTTTTTAATTGTTTAGTAATTTACAAGGCCGAATGAATGGGGCGCCCAATGAGACTCGAACTCACTCGTGTAGGTTTGCTAGTCTAGCTTGCTAACCGTTACACCACGAGAGGTGCCCTTATTCTTTTTAATTGTTTAGCCTAATTTATTTTGTTGAATTGCATAACTAAATATTGTTTGGTATTTGTATGAAATTTAAGATTTAATTTTATTTTTTCTTATGGAACTAATTTATAAAATATTTGTTTTTTTTTCTTTAGGAACTAATTTATAAAATATTTGGTTTCAACTATTAAACTTTTTTCATCAAATTTAAAAAAAATTAAAACTTTCACATGATTTTACGAAAAGTCAACAATTGTATTGGGAATTTAAAAAATGAATGAATTTCTTCCCACTTTTTACAATAAAAACATTCAGGACAATTTTACCCCAAAAGTTTGAGTTAAAAGTAGTGTAGGTAGAGAAAGATGTTTCTATCAGCCATTTACCTTAAAATTAATTTTGCCTTAGTTATTGCACTTGACACCAGTGTGAGAGAAAAATGTACAGAGCTCATTGTCACATGGAAGTCAATTCCCTCAAGAAGAAATCTTTGTTAATTTGACACATTGACAAATGTCTGATGTCTATTTCTTGAGAACCACCTCCTTTTAACAAGCCAAGCACTACTTTTTATCTACACTGTAAATAATTTTCAACAATCCTTCCTTCAAAAGATATTTCTGGAAGAAGCACTTTTGACTACAGCGGAAGAATTCAACCTTTTCCCTAAGACAATTTTGGGGAAAACCAGTCCACAACATCTGCAGGAGAAGCCCCCATTTTCAACTCCTCAGGAGATGTTTCTGGTAACCTTCCAAAATACAAAATTGAACAGTTTGTATCTTTGTCAGTAACAAAGATTTATTGAACATAAATCTTCATAGTTACTAACCAAGCGTTGCATAAAGAACATTAGGTGCAAATTTTCTCTTCAAACCTTAAAAACGATTTTTTTCACAAATTTAAAATCGTGGTGAGACCATATTATTTTTATATTTGAGTGACATATACGTCATGACCTGTTAAAAAAACCATAAACAAACGAGATCACTCAAAAACCCTAAAAAACGCTATGTCCAGCTACGACTGGAAATGATGAAATCATCTGTAGCCCTGACGGGCCGTAACAGCGAAAAAAAAATCTACATTTTTACTACATTAATAGTGCCCATTTTTTGAAAGTCTCTATTAAAATAAAGTGGATTATCTTCAGAAGCCTATCTCAGGCTAAAGAAGGACTGTATTTCCACTTCTATTTTTTACAGATGAACTCTCTGTTCAAGTGGTCCTGTAGTGTGATACAGCCTTCGCTCTGTATAAACAAGCCCCTTTCAGTAGTCAAATAGGCTTGCCTGTCGGTATGATTCTCTAGAGTCCTGATGTGTTAGCGAAGCTCTTAAGGCGTAATCCTACATTTAGTGGTCGCATTCACCTTACACCTTCATAGACATGTGAAAAGGTCCTTTTAAGGACCATTAGAAGTTTCCATCCTTAGTGTTGGAGTATCTCTGACAGTTCTCATGAACTTGTCGAAGCAGATTGCCTGGAGGCACACATGAAGAGGACAATAAGACCATCTGGTCTTAACCATTTCGATCGGTTTCCCTGTTTGTTAGCTCAGCTTTGCAGTGCTAAGGTACGGTAACCTTAGCTATGGTTTCCCTGCAGTGCTAAGCCACGGCAGCCTTATCCACGGTTTCCCTGTCTGTTCGCTTAACTTCACAGCACTAAGGTACAGTAGCCTTAGCCCTCCAACAGCGATAACTATACCAGCTGACTCTATTGACATTGATCATCCAGCTGATTCCACCAAAAACGATGTCACACCAGTTGACTTTACCAATAACGACGATTCTGTAACCTACGACAAAATAAATTGTCATTTGTGATACTGTTATCTCACCTTTATTCTCTTCATTGTCTTCCGGCTGTCAATTTACTCGCACGCTTCACAACCCATATAATTTGCTGAGTGGACGTTCTTATTGGCCCTGCAACAAATGGTGACCCAAACGTAAGTACAGCTTGAGCAATGGAGGAAAGTTGCGAATCAAATACATCAATAACAAACATCATCGTAACTGTACCAACATACCACCCTGACGTACAAACTTGATTTCAACAAATTGAAACCATCTTCCTCATACTGAGGGTAAAATCCCAGAGAATCAAGGTGGCCCACTTGATGCAGAAGTTATCACCAGATGTCATGAGCAGGATAGCAGACATCCTCATGGAACTCCTGGAGCAGAACCCGTACAATCCCCTCAAAGAAATGATATTTAAACGTATGGGCAGCTCTGAGGAAGAGAGAATCAAAGATGTCCTCCAGATTGTCACGAGAGGAGATAGAACACCAGCCCAACCTTTATGATACATGAAGAGTGAAAACGTGTCTCTAAGACAGTCCTGTGAACCTTGTGGATGGATTGAGTGCCACCATCAGTCACACAAATAATCGCCCCAATGTCTTGAGCCACCCCACTGGACAACATGGCTGATTCCGCTAATTTGGTATTTATGCATTCCAACCACAACATCAACACGGTACAGGCACCAAAACTCATGGAATCACAACTGACTAACAAAATTAAAGCCATGAAGGAAATGATGGCAGACCTTCAGAAACAACTTAACGAGATGAAGGTCACTAAATGATAGAGGCCAAAAGAGCAGGACACCCAGTCGCCAGCGACACCCACAAACCCCCAGTAGATGCAGGAATGACAACACAGACATTTGCTGGTATCACTAAATGTATGGTGACCAAGCAAAGAAATGTAGACCCCACTGCAAATTTATGTTGGCCCAGGAAAACTAGGAAACTAGAGGGTAACGATGACGAACCCATCCAGTGATGAACATACAACATATTGTCTCTTCTGTATTTGGGATAGATACTTCGTAGATACTGGTGTGGCTATTAGTGTTATACCACATATAACCAATCCATCCGGTAAGCCCACCTCACTCAAACTACAGGCTGCCAATGGTTCCACTATAGATACATACGGTGGGAAGACACTCACCCTGAACATTGGCATGCGGCGTGACTACTTTCATGCTGGTCAAAGTAAAAATACCGATCCTTGGGGCAGATTTCCTGGCACATTACGAACAGTCGGTTCACATGAACCCAAAAACCTTGTCTGACACCATGACGAATTTCCACATCATAGGGATGCCAACACGACACAGCACCACAGGAATTGGAATCGCAGCATGCCATGGCTACAATTATGTGGACATCTTGAATCAGTTTGGGGACATAACACAGCCATTCAAAGCCACTGATTCAGGTGATCACTAAACACAAACTCATATCTGAACGAAAGGTCCACCAGCACATTCCCAACCAAGACAACTTGCACCACATAAACTGACATATGCAAAGGAGCAGTTTGAACAGATGCTGAATGACGGCATCATACAGCCCTCAGACAGTCTCTATGCCTCACCACTTCACCTAGTGCCAAAACCTGGCAGCACCGAATTCCGGATATGTCTTGATTATGGGAAGCTTAACGCATCAACTATTCCGGATCAATATCCAGTACGCCACATTCATGATTTTGCTTCTGGACTTCAGGGTACTCGTATCTTCTTGAAAACAGATCTGACGAAAGCATACCACCAGATCTCTGTTGCTCTGGAAGACATCCCAAAAACAGCAGTGACAACACCGTTTGGCCTATATAAATTTGTCAAAATGCCATTTGGTTTACGCAATTCTGCACAGACCTTTCAGCGTTTGATGGATGCAGTTCTGCACAGACTCCTCTATGTACATGCATACATCCTGGTAGCCAGCAAAGACTAGGATTCACATAAGCAACACCTACGTGAAGTGTTCAGATGACTTTCACCTTATGGTTTATGTCTAAACCATGACAAATGTATTTTCGGGGTGCCTAGCATCGAGTTCCTAGGACATCACACCAATGTGGTTGGAATAACCCCTCTGACAACAAAAATCAGCACTATCCAGGATTTTCCAACGCTAACATTAATAAAACAGCTGCAGTGTTTCATTGGGATGATAAACTTTTACAGACGATTCATCCCAAACTGTTCTACTATTCTCCAACCCCTGACGAACTTACTCCAAAGGAAGAATAAGAACATATCACTGCAGACGGACCTTCTTCAAGCATTCAATGGAGCAAAGACTGTGCTGATGAACTTCACTAAACTATCATATATAAAGAACGACACACAAACGCGTCAGACACCAGAGTAGGAGCAGTGGTTGAACAGGAATGCGATTCTCAATGCAAACCTATTGCATTCTTTTCAGCCAAACTTTCACCTGCACATAGAATATACAGCACCTTTTCACAAGAGTTGCTGGCAATATAATTGGCAGTTAAACATTTCAGGCATCTTCTGGAAGGCAGAAACTTCAGTTTACACCGACCACAAGCCTTTAACAACAGCAATGAGTACGAACTCTGACAAATACACGGCTCGGGAAATCAGACATCTTGACTACTTGTCACAGTTCTCCATGAACATACGCCATGTCAAGGGGAAGGACAACACAGTCACAGACACCTTATCTCGGACAGAAATCTATGCTCTTGAGAGCGACATTCTGAGTCAGGATTTAATCGCCAAAAAACAAAAATACGACTCAACGTTAAAAGAAATGAAGACGAACACCTACTTGCAACCTCTCAGCAATGGCAGATTGTACTGTGACGTCAGCCAGGCCAATCCAAGGCCTTACGTCCCCCTAGTAATACGGAGACAAGTATTCCTACACCTACATGGGTTGTTGCATCCAAGTAAACACGCAACTGTCAAACTCATTGCAGAACGCTTCGTCTGGCCCAATATGAATATGGACATTCAAGAATGGGTTTCTATGTGCTTGAAGTGTCAACAGTGTAAAGTCCACCAGCACACCGAGTCTCCTATTGGTACCTTCAGCAATCCTGATGCACGGTTTTCACACATACACATCTATCTGGTCGGACCAATGCCAATGTGTCAGGATTATCTATTGACAGTGGTAGACTGCTTCTCACGATGGCCTACTGCAGTGCTAATTAAGGACATCTCAACAAAGAATGGATCAGTACGTTTGGTATACCTCAAGTTATCCCAACGGATAGAGGAGCACAGTTCCAATCATCTCTTTTTCAGGAATTCTCAAACCTACTCAATGTCAAGCATGTCAAAATGACAGCCTATCATCCACAGGCTAACGGTCTCATTGAGAGGTTCTACATATCTTTAAAAACCTCTTTGGCCGCTAGAACTGACTTGACGAACTGGGTGGATGAATTGCCTCTAATCCTTCTCACATGGACGAATACCGTAAACGAAGACATTGGTTGCTCGCTTGCTGAACTCATCTTTGGCACACCGCTTTTGCTTCCAGGAGAATATTTCAATGACTCTCTCGACATGGCTTCAAAACCATCAACACCATTTATTCAGGAGCTCCGCCACAAAATGGCGCATTTGAAATACACCTCTGTGACAGCAACAAACAGGCACATTCATCTCTCAACATCTACAAGACTGTAAGTACGTTTTCGTACAAAATGATGCTGTAAGGAAACCACTTACACCAGTCTACCAAAGTCCTTTCAAAATTCTAAGACATTCCAACAAACACATCACGATCAGGCACAGTGACACAACTGATACCGTATCCATCGATTGGACTAAACCAGCGTTTTTGGAAGATTGACAACATACCATGGAGTCAACTACAACTCCTTTAAGAGATACTCCAATGCCATCACATCAACAAACCCGATCTGGAAGTAAGGTCACTTTTCCATCCTTAGTGTTGGAGTATCTAACAGTTCTCATGAACTCGTTGAAGCAGACGGCCTGGAGGCAAACACAAAAAGGACAATAAGACTGCCCAGTCTTAACCATTTCAGTCGGTTTCCCTGTCCATTCACTCAGCTTCGAATTGCTAAGGTACAGTAGCCGTAGCCAGTTTCCCTGTCCATTCGCTTGACTTTGCAGTGTCAAGGCACGGCAGTCTTAGCCACAGTTTCCCTGTCCATTCGCTCAGCTTCACAGTGCTAAGGCGCAGCAGCTCTAGCCACGGTTTCCCAGTTTGTTTATTTGGCTTCGCACTGCTAAGATACAGCAGCCTTAGCCACGGATTCCTTGTCCGTTCGCTCGGCTTTGCAGCACTAAGGCATGGCAGCCATAGCCATGGTTTCACTGTCCGTTTGCTCAGCTTCGCAGTGCTAAGGCAGGGCAGCCTTAGCCATGGTTTCCCTGTCCATTCGCTCAACTTCTCAGCGCTAAGGCACAGCAGCCTTAGCCATGGTTTCCCTGTCTGTTTGCTCAACTTCGCAGTGCTAAGGCACAGCAGCCTTAGCCATGGTTTCTCTGTCTGTTTGCTCAACTTCGCAGTGCTAAGGCACAGCAGTCTTTGCTATGGTTTCTCTGTCTGTTCGATTGGCTTTGCAGCACTAAGGCATGGCAGCCTTAACCCTCCAACATCGACAACCATACCAGCTGACTCTACTGACATCAATCATCCAGCTGACTCCACCAAAAATGATGACACACCAGTTGACTTTACCAATAACAATGATTCTGTAACCTACGACAAAATAAATTGTCATTTGTGATACTGTTATCTCGCCTTTGTTCTCTTCATTGTCTTCCGGCTGTCAATTTACTCACAGGCTTTACAACCCAAATAATTTGCGGGGTGGACATTCTTATCGGCCTTGCAACATATATCCTGACTACATTTTCCTTTGTTCCATTGTAGTATAGAAAATATTTTTGCTGTTGTTGCTTTTTTTAAAAACTTAATACACTAAACACATAGTCTTCATTTTTACTTTTTTTTTTTTTTTTTTTTAATATTGTTTGTTTTTTGGTCTCTTGTAAGAGAGAACTACCTAATATTACTATTTCTATTTGAAGTTATATATCTTACAAATCTAAAATTTTCTTACAGTAGCCAATAGCAATGAACATCAGTAGATCAAATTAATGTCTTGTAAATTTTAGATTTTCTAAAATACATGACAATTATGAATTAAAAAAAAAAGGATGGTATTAATTTTCTCAATTGTATTTGAATCCATGTACATATTTATCAACTACATTTCTCTCTATTCAATGCTGTGAAATAAGGAAACATTTAATTAAATCAATGACATGTCCTAATTTTAAGGTGCCTCAACAGAAAAATTTGCTTTTTGTGTCAACATATTACAAACCTTTGTACCTGATGGAAAATGTTTCAGGTAAAATAAGAGAATGACCAGTCCTACTTTCAGAAACTATTGATATTTTAACATAACAGCCCTAATTGACAATCATGTCACAGAAGTTTTTAAAATTACCAAAAATTGAATCACATGTAAGAATCCCTCATTTATTCATTTTTTCTATTTTTATATAAAATGACAATAGTTTAAGCAATATTAACTTTTTAATCATAAACCTCATTTTTACTATATTTCTTTACTAAGCTTAACTTAATACGGACTGTAGGGGGGACATGTTATTTGGTAGATATGTTTGGTTCCTCAAAATTTATGTTGGTTTAGTATATTATTTACTTAGTGCTATGTTATTTTTGTTTGAAAGAAGGCACATGGAGGCAACTGTAGTAAAGATGTGTAAACAATATGAAATGGTGCGGACAAAAGGAACATTCAAAACAAGGCGACATAAACAAAACAAATTTATATCTCAACAATACATACAATGAAACATTTAAAACATTACTATGGTTCTATTACTGTTTGTGAAATAATCCTGTGTGTGTGTGTGTGTAACTAACACAACTAAAACTACGAAAAGGACTAAATAACAAGTGTCCAATGCATGTTGACTACATATTTTTACTGTTTGTTTCTTTCTGTGGTTCGACGAAATTTCAGTTGTTTTTGAAGTTGAAAGAAATCTCACCGAAAAGGTGTAAGAATTAAGAGAATGGTTGAATGACATATACATTTCTGTGGCAGTTGACGGCTGTTAGTTGAAATGAGAGAGTGATAGTATTCTCTCTGGAAGTCACACTGGAGAGAGTGTTGGCCCTGTAAGTGAAAATGTGAAAAAGAGAAAGAGTATTGGAAAACGAAGTATTTATAGAAAATACGTGTCATGGAGTAGGCTCCAAAAACGCGGGACGAAATTGAAATGCGGACGTAGGTTTTAGCACTGACCACGTGGTTCTCCTGGCCAATGGGTTCCTGAGACTGATTGTTTACGTGCGTCCGCCATCTTTGTTTCGGGAACAAGTGGCATAACGTCAATTTTGAATTATAGGAGTGTAAGTTCTATGGGACCACAAATATAATGAACTAGGAATCTAGTCGAAATTGAACATATCAATCTCTTAAGACAGACTTGCTATATCTACTATGAGGTATTTTGGTCGTGTGCTAAGCTAAGCTCAGTAAGTAAAACACTCTTAATTTAAAGAATCATGACATTTAAAATATTGGATATTTTTTTAAAAATTATACTGTAAAAAATATTTTTTAAATTCAAAACATACAAATAATTAATGAACAAACTTTATTTTAAAACTTGATTATTCCTAAACAAATTGATCTTCAACTTTTACTCAGTCATGGATTTAATTGTTTCATATTTTTTTGTTTTTCTCTCTATGAAGGTAATATTCAAAACAGTAACTGAGTTAAAAACTTATCTGATGTTCATCTTTTTAATGTTTCTGATACTATTAAAAAGCATGTGCTTTCGTGTAGACACGTGATCTGTGACGTCAGGAATTGAGTACATGAGTGCTTGCTGTTGGATTATATTTTTAAAAAAATTTATTGTCTAACATTGTTCTAGTGAATTTTGCTGGTATTCGTAGTTAGAACTATATGGCTCAAGTGAAATCTTTGACAGCCAAAGCGATCATAGTATATCATCAGTCTTTATGAAAAGTATCAACAAAACGAAAAATATACTAAAATTCTGAGTCGAGTTGTATTAGATATATATATTGTTTTGTACATACATAAAACGATAACTAGTTTTAATTTTTTTAGTTTTTATCTATTTCTTATTTACATTTTATTCTGTCCTCTTACAGGAAGCTTCAATTAAAACGTGTCAATCCAGATAGGTTTTTAGCAAATAATGACGTCTTTTTATTCTTTTTTAATACTGAATGAACAGAAATGAACTTCCATCTCTCATTCATCCAGTCATTTACACTTTTCCCCTCACTAACAAACATTTGTCTATTTTGGTTTTAAAAATCTTCTCGACAACAACAGCTTATGATCTCCGTGCTGTCATTTCTTTACGTACGATGCATCACTACTTCTCCAGGTATTGTACTTAGATATACAATTATTTCTTCTTTTTGTAACTGATGTTATTGTCTTTTTCTGTTCTTTTTATTTTTTTAAATTTTGTATTCCACCTGATCTGATGACTTTCTTGCTTCATGATTTAAGGTTTTTACTAGACTCTTCTCAATGATGTTGCGGTAATATTCTAAATTGAATTTCTGGATCTGTATACGATGGATTTTGTTTCTTTTGTTTGGGGGAATTTAAATTTACAAACTATATTGTTGGCATATTTTGTCCGTTCATGGACAAATGACAGATTTAATGTTGAAAGTAAAACTGACGTTCAAATGGCAGATATGAACGGGAGAAAAAGTAAATAGATAATTGACATTAGAATAGTTTTGATTGATGCTTATAGTCTACAGCTGCGACATTTAAAAAAAAAAAATTTATTAACTTTACCGAATTATTTTTGGGGCATGTGTTTGAGTGTTATGTACATTGTGTGTGTGTGTGTGTGTGTGTGTATATATTATACACACACTAGTGTACTTTTTTTTAACTTGAAGGTAACATTTCGAGGTCGTAGAAAACGTATTATATCACACTCAACACAAATTTTCAGTAGTTAAAATTATTTTTACGTCGTCTCTTATTTGGAATTTCTTTACCTTTTTTGTTTGTTTTTAGCCATGTCACTGGGTATTTTATTATAAAACGCATATTGAAAAAGTAATCGGGTTGTATTTTAATACAACCCGATTTAAGAGTTTGTTTTTTTGTAGACGAAGAATAAAATGTCTTGCAGCAAATGCAGCAGTTATTTTTAAGTGTCGTAAATGCATGCACATGTTTATATTGCCAATGTAATCCATCAAAAAACTTTTCAGGTTTCTGTCGGAGATTGAAGTTATAGAAAAATTTAATTTTTACAATAGAAAAGCAGTTGTTAATGGTTTGATTTTTTTTTTTTTTAATTCCATACGATTTACGGTTTATCACGTTGAAGTATTTTCAACTAATTTTTACGTATTTCCTTGTTGGTTTTTTTTTTTTGTGAAATCTCAAAATACTTAATATGAATTTGTCGATAGAGGAAACTTTGAAGGGGTAGGGGATTTAATTTTATCGAGCGTCTAAAATCATTCTCAAATTAGTGGAGGTCAGAGAAAACTTTAGTAAAACTAATTTTGACAGCAAAACACCATCTTTTTATGATGTAGAAGAGTTATTTTATTTTTTAAAATTTATTTCAGGTAAACTTATAAATGCGAACCTCTTATCCCATTCCCAATGATAAAAAAAACCTTTTCCAGTTGACAAAGAGTTTTTTTTTTTGTAAACTGAATGAAGGTTTTGGTTTTATTTCTTCTTTTTAGTAACTTCACTCGAAAGTGTTGATGTTATTATTTATATTTCATATTAGTTGCCATTACTACTGATTATTATTTTGATGGTGATTATATTCCACCTCCATTTTATTTTGAATTCTTTTCGAACAACCAACTTACAATACCAAACTGTATCATTTTACAGTCGTAAATATTTGATAAGAACCTTTTTTATTTATTTTTTTCTTTATACTGTTATTGTTCTATCTTGTATTTTATGAGCTCTTTTGTGAAATTAAAGACTTCTACAAAGTTCGAAGATGCGCACGTTTTTATTTTTAAACGAAAGCCATAAATACGAATAGTTGGTGCTCTTGTAATATTTTTTGTTTATTCACTAGACGTTAGTAAAAAAACAAAACGATTATTAAAAAGAGAAAAGAAAACCCTCTTACATATAGCTATAAGAAATAGGTTAATGATATCTTCAGAGTAGCTCAGATTACATTATCAATCGAAATGCAGTCCGTTTATTTTTTATTTTTTGTTCTCTTTCTCTTTCAAATTAGCAAGTGCATCCTCATTTGTTCACACTACTGTCATCTGCATTGAAGCACTGAAAATATTGACAATTATCTGAATTGTGTTGTGCCAAATCTAAAATTGTATAATCCAGCTGGCTGTTTTTATTTCACTGATCGATTGAGGTGGTTTGCACTGTGTTAGAAGATGAGTTTTTTTCTTTTTCCCAATGAAATATATCTCCTTAAAAATTTTATCCAAAAATGAATCCAAACTATTTTAATAATTAACGTTTTAGGTTGATATATTTTTCTATTAGATACATTGCACAACTTTTCATTTTGTGTAGCAATAGTTACCAGTAAATTTATGTTGCATCAAAAATTGAAGTAGATGGCACAAATACTTTGATTTGAAAATTTATCTCAAATATTGCAATGTTTATTGTATCTAAAGCTAATAGGATGCTTCTGTGTTATGAGCAGGCAATTTGTTACTAGTTGCGGGTTGTATCATTTACTATTTGTACAATTTATTGAATCTTCCTTGTCTATTATCTAGAAATTAACATTTTTAAATGCTACGAGGGTAGATACTGCTGTCATATTTATTAGAAAGTACTACTTGATGCTACATGACCCACATTAATGTTGATCTTCTTAAAATTCCTCAAAAATGTTTTAGAATATATAAACACTTGAAGCAATTAGCAACTTTTGATATTTTTAGTTTTATTTCAACTTTATAATGTAAGAGTGATATTTTAAAGTAAGATATTATCTTACTTAAAAATATCACTCTTATAGCAAAAGTAAAAGATATGGTTAGTGATAATTTATTAACAATAAACATTATACTTTTAATTGTATGCAAAATTACAATCTTTTTCTTCCGCTCTAATTTTTAACCATATCACATATCGCTATTGTCATATTAGACAAGTACATACTCTTTTCCATTTAAACTATCAAATCTAATAGTATTGAATTTTCCCCTTTATAACAAACCTCCCTTCCTCTGTCATTTAAAACTTTGTAAAAGTTTTCTCCAAACACTAACATTCATTTTTCTTTTCTTAACACCCATAAGAAATCTCATCTATGCTATTAGGGAAATCTTTCTTAAAATTCTTATTTGGGTTTAGGAATTGGTGATTTAACAAGGATCTTACTGGTTCACATTGTATCAAAATAAGTTCTAAGCCTTTCAAGATATGACTAGCAGATCCATCTCAGACTTTTTTTAAGTACAGTCTGTCTCCCTCGCCTGCTTTCTTTCTGGTCTCTTCACTGTAAAAAGTGTTCATCTCCCACCCAGTGCTTACTCACTGTCTTGGTAATCATCGCTAGAGGCAGAATGCTCTCTGACTCCCTATATGTGCTTAGATCCTCTTTGTTGTTATTGTCAGATGTTGAGCTAAGAGGGAATTCATTTTATCTCAATAGTTTTGCAGCCCAATGAAAGGGGGGGGGTAGGAGCTTGGAAACCAATTTTTAAAAAAGTTAATACCCCTTCAAGTCTGGAAAATGATAAAATTTAAAGTATTTATTTGAAATATTTATTAACTTTTAGAGTTTTTTAAAAGTGATCTCCAAATGAATCTGAACCCATCTTCCATATGTCACCCTCAATGTTAAGATCCTTTAAACAACTAATTACCCTAAACTTCAATAAAAGTGAATGTCTTATTTTTAATGGCTATCTTACTTGTTTGTAATAAAGTACTGCTAGTTGTTATAATTAATTTTGTGCATGTTATAATTAAATTGGAGTATAATCAGAATAGTGATAAGATAGTTTTATTTCTTATCACCTTTCTTAAACTAATTTATTAATTCATCGAAGAAATCTCTAAACTGAATGCCACATTATTTTACAAATGTTTGTAGATTGGAGGAAATTGAAACAAAATATTTTACAGTTTTGCCTTTTAGTGATTAAAAACTATTTCAATGATTCTTTACTTAAAATGCAAAAAGATTATTTCTACATTCAATCAATGTTCAGAATTTGAACTTCAAATGACAGCATTGACTACTTCATAGCTAATACATTGAATGGGTCAATGAATCATTAAAAATCAATAAAGCATAACTGCTGTCCACAGCTATTGAGATTCAAGATGCAAAACAGTTATTGCCTAAGTACTACAGCACTTTTTTGACTGATAAAGTTTAGATGCATTATATGTTCTTCATTGTCTGTTTGGTTGGGGAAATTGATAGAATCTTATTGTAAGGAGGATGAACACTTGTGATTTATACTAAAAACTGAAAATGTTGTTCATCAGAAAGAACTATTCCTGATATATATACAATTTATAGTCATAGAGAAATGATTTTTTAATGAATAGTTATGCCTTGTTGTTTGTAAGAATCTCTAAAAACCTAATTCAAATTCTAAGGAGCTGTTCCTAGCCCCATGGCATTTAATGGGATAGGGTCACAGTCAGTACTTAATGCATCCTCAACAGGGCAATGCTAACAAAACTAGATAACTTCTGGAACTATCCTATACATACACATGTGGAGGTGCCTGTGGTGTAATGGTTACCACCTTAGGAAACTGACATGGCAAAATGTGTTCAAAATCTAGACAAAGCTCTTTACATATCACCTAATACCCTCATATTCTCTCTCCAGGTATAGGTAAATAGTAGGATAGAATGTTTTTCTAATCTTGGTATAGCAACCAGTCTAGGAGAACTCTACTTTAAAAAGAATTGATCTTGTATTGAATCCTGCTTGTGCAGAGGGGTTGTGTGTATATATATATATATATATATATATATATATATACACACACACACACACACACACACACACAGCCCAAAATAGACCCCAAATAATACCCACGTGGGGAGGTAGGAAATATCCTTTGTAGTCGCAAAAGCAAGGTTTTTATCTTTATTGTTCTACAAGGATTATTTTCAGCTATATAGATTCTTTGTGAGGAGACTAGCAAAATTATTTGGCATTGTATGATGAAAATGATTTAACTTCAAAAATATT
The DNA here is from genome assembly GCA_963585895.1 of Sepioteuthis lessoniana. Lineage (NCBI taxonomy): Eukaryota > Metazoa > Mollusca > Cephalopoda > Myopsida > Loliginidae > Sepioteuthis > Sepioteuthis lessoniana. The sequence continues at coordinate 50,466 of CAUZXS010003571.1, forward strand.
TTTTATATAATCAAATTTATTCAGTATAGTAAAAGAAAAACAATGAACAAATATGGATAAAATAAGATATGATGTTTGTGCTTTATGCAGTACAAAAAACACTTTTTTCTACCTGAAAGCGTTGAACAAAGATCTGTTCATTTGAATTAAATCTTTATTTAAAAAAAATTTTTTAATTTTGTATTTCAAACAAGATTTTAATATCTTAAACTTGGTAATTTTGAAAAACAATTCTCTTTCTAATGTTTCAATAATTCTCCATTGAATTGAATTCAATAATTCTCCATTGAATTGAATTGAATCTGGCAGTCTGAATAGTTGTGATGAAAAGCAACTAAAATTAAGATGAAAAAAATAAAGGTTGACAATATTTCATTTGATAAAATTCAAGATAATATTACAAGAAACTATGACTATCTAATTTTTTTTAATGTTACACACATAAACACGTAACAACTGAAGTAGGAATATTTCTTGCCTAGAAGCTTCTGGCTACTTTTTGTGCTTACATATATAAGCCAGTTTATGCCAAATAGAATAATTTTGAAAAAGTGTCCCATATTAGTATCTGTCAGATTTTATTCTAATGTTGCTCATAGGTTCCTAACTAGTTCCAAGTATTTTTTAACATGCTCTTTTCAGAAGTTTATATAGAAAAATAGTGCAGTTTGTCTCGCATGTTAATTATTTCATTTTAAAATGGTGCATTATTGTCGCATTCTTAATATAGCCATTTCTGAGACCTTTTAGTTCTCAGTATCTAGAAAAGCTAGAAATATCCAGATTTTGTAGTTCACTGACACTACTTTCTTCGTTGTCATGTAGACCATACTAAACTGACTTGTAACTGATAGAATGTGAAGATTGTATCAATTTTTTTCTACATAATGGCTTGTATTCCTGGAAAAATCTTCTTACCTCATAATTTGGTAATCATATTTACCAACCCCTCCGCTCGGGCAGGATATGACACAAGGTCAATTTTTAAGCGGAGTTTAACAGATTTGAATTCAGAGTTTTCCTTCTCCTAGACTAGTTGCCCAACCAAGGCTGAAGAACCTAGTCTGCCCTACTATTTACCTATAGCTGGAGGGAGAATATTTGGATTCATACCTTTCCCAAGGGTATTAGTGCTATGTGAAATGCAATCAGTCAGGTCCAGGATTTGAACTCGTGTCGCCATGTCCATATCCTGCGACGATAACCATTACACCACGGGCACCTCATAATTTGGTAATGATGCAAGTGAGGTTCTTATCTACTGTTGTTAAAAGGGAAATTCTATAATCTCCACAGAATGATCACATTTCCTTTTGTAAATAAGTCTTCTTTTATTTTGATGTAAAGTTGATACAATTAGTAATGAAGGTTACCTCCTGTTTTATAGACCTCAGATGATCTATTAAGTTTTTTTTCTTCAAGATTTTGATGGCTTTGTTATTGATATTTTGCTTAGGTCTAACAAACTGTTTTGAAATGTTGTTAATCACATTCCCATCTGAAAGATCTTCAAATTGTTTCCTCTCTAGAGGAAATGTCAACATTAATTTTGAGAAATAATTGATCATGAGACTAAAAATGGCTTTTAATTCAATTGAAAAGGCCCTGTGTGTTTGTGTCTGCTTGATGTTAGATGTCTTGGGCTTTATTCTTTCATCTTTTTTCCCAGATTTCATGTAATCTAAACTGCAGCTTTGCATTTCTGATAGTGTTTACTTTTTGTTGCCAGTTGTTGGTCATTTTGTAAGATAATGAAAGACTTCCACGCCTTGTCAATGATTTGTTATTGAACCAATCCTGATATTTTCTGAGTTGGACCTGATTGTTTTTTTACAGGAGATAATGATGATGATATTCTTCCATTAATTCTAGTCTTCTATGAACATTAGGATTTGTTGAGGCAGGCAGTTCTTGGAGATTTTAAAACTTCTGTATGGGTTTGATATCTTGAAGGATATCTTGAATTTTTTGGTGTTCTGATTGTGGCGTTTCCTTCTACATTGAAACTTTGTTTTCATGATGAATGAGATGAGAAAATAGTTAGCATTCATTAGTAATGTCTTATTTTCAGTACTACTTGTTAGTTCTGAGATCATATAATAATATAGTTGATGAAATGCCAGTGTTTGGAGTAGAGATGCTATTAAGAGATATTATACTTGTTTTTCTGGTAAACTAGGATGTTTGTAATTACCATTTAATGGGGCAGTTTTCCATTAATGCTAATTCTGATATTGAAGTCTCCTAAAACAATTAAGAGAAATGGTCATAATATCAATGGAATATTCCTTCTAAGTTAAAGAGCTACATTGTGGACATGCACAAGAAAAATTATACTATGCAAATAAATTTAATGTTGCACATGAATTTTGAAACTTTCAGCAAAAAAAATAAAAAGTTTAATAATAAATCTATGTGACTGAATAAGCAGTTATTATATCTACCTTATTCTGATCTTTGTTCATAAATTTTAAACAAAAAAATCTAATCACCTCAAAAATAAAAATATTTTTTGCACATTTAACTTCCCAGGTAGGCAATGAAAGAATTAGAGGAAACATTGCACCAATGTAATATATCTTGTATATTTTATTACGAGTTTTGCCCATAAGTTATACCATAGCACAAATTGTAATGTAAGAAGTTTGACAATACTAATATAATAAATTAATTTTCATAGGCTGATGACCTTCTTTGTCTACTGATAGGATTTAGAAAGATTACAACGCAGTTTTGTTGTGATTGAAATTTATCACTTTATGTTGGTTGATGAGAAGTTGAACAATAGATATGAGGTTATTTCTCCAATCAAACAAGGAATCATTTCATTTGACCACTTCTAAACACATGGAAAGGAAGGAAGGAAGCTTTGCTCATGATCTATGCTATAAACTGGACAATGATTCTTATTAGCCTCTTCATTATTAGAGATCTTAACATTTTATATATATTTTTGGTTTTGGCTTAATATATATTGGAAGGAAAAGGGTCTATCTGTAGGATCTTTGTTTTCTCCTTAATTCTAATATCTCCATGGAATTTTATTGCTTTTACATTGGATGATATGTTTATACATTGATCCAATTGGTGTAGCTATTGTAATCATACTTTATATAAAAGGAATAGGTGAATGTGAATATTGCTCTGATAAAAATTGAATTCTTCCAAGCTGTAGTCATGTTAGTAATACTGTATGGTTGCACCACTAAGAAAATGCTTGGAGAAAAGCTAAATGGGAACTACACGAAGATGCTGAATGCTGTTTTAAACCAATCTTGGAAGAAGCAGTCTACAAAACAGCAGTTGTATGGCTATTTACCTCACATCTCACAAACCATCCAAGTAAAATGAGCAAGAATAAACTCATAAGTGATATTCTCCTATAGATTCCTACACATGGACACACTAATGTTGGTTGACTAGCAAAAACTTATATTCATTAGCTCTGTACAAACACTGAATGCTGTCTAGAAGACTTACCAAGAGTGATAGCCAATAGGGATGGATAGTAAGAGAGTCAAGGGAATCTTTACTGTAAGCATATCTTGATAATGATAACATTGTGACAAATTTCAATAGCAGTAGTAAAACCACCACCATGTTTTGCAACCTCTTTAACAAGATTGCATTTGTAACTTTTCTATGCAAATTTGGAAAGGAATAAGAGAAACCAGCTCTCTTTAAAATTGAACTTAAGGAACATTAGAAAGCCAAGGAGAGGTTGAAAAGTCTGCTACACCCTGTTGGTTGGACCTAGAATATGCTGACTGCAAGACCCCCTCTCTAAAAAAAAGGGTATTTTGAATATGATACTAAATTATATATACAGGGGAGAAAGGAGGAAAATGTTTTTAAAGAGTACTTATTCCTTTTTTCTTTTCTTTCTTTTATGGTCAGGTAGTGGAACAAGCAGAAAAGTAGTTTCAGCTCTTAACTCGAGGGTGGACGTTACTTCTCGACTGATCACTGTATCTATGTGCTTCCTTGGGTCTCTTTTTTGTCCTCACTGACCCGGTTCATAGAAATCCTGAGTATTTATCTCTCCCCACCAGCTCCAAATTCGTCACTCCAAGATCCTTCTCATTTTGGCACGACCACTTCCCATTGGCTACTTTAATTTTTATTATTTTTCTTTTTTTCTGATTTTTAACCGGATGGGTGCGTGGAGTCGATGCGTAGCGACGCGTTTATACATTTTGTATGTGGCAGCCGACGAGTCAACGTTCGGTTGGGAGTTTTATTGTTAGTTCCTAAATTCCCACAAAAGCACTATGTGAAATGCAAATAGCTTCATTCAGAATTTGAAGTAGAACCCATTTCCTACAATGATAACTTTTTTGCCACAAGTGCCTCTGTAAATGTAGAATCCCCTGCATTACATGGGTTCCTGAAAAATCATCTAATATTTTTGTGACCTGTATCATTAACTAGTCTGTGTATTTCTTTTCCTACTTTTTAAAAAATAGGATAGACCCTTTTTTACCTTTATAGATTATATGCCTGAAAAAGGCTAAAGAATGAATCGGCTGAAAGTTATGGCAACAGCAAAAGCAACATTTAGTCATTTGAACAACTTTTAGAAAGATAATGACTCTTTTCAGAATTATAAACATTACATAGTTATTTAAATTTGATTTATTTTTAATGGTATATCCACTTGTCTAGGGTTATTTTATGCTTAGAGGTTAAGGAGTTGCATTCATTATATGTTCATATTCACATTTTTTGTATAGTTTTAGTAACAATGCTTATGGTACCCTGAAACATTATAGACATTTGCATTTTAGGTATATTCCATTTGAATAATGCTTATAAAATTCTGTTAAATGAAAGGAAATTGATTTATTTAATATTTTATCAATGTTTATGTGTATTTTTTTAAAAATATAATTCACTAACACAAGAAGGTGTTTAGTACATTTCACTTACTTACAAAGACTTACAGTAATGTGAATCTGGTCCATTTTAACAGAAAAATTTCTATTTCTAAATGTTTTTGACCTTTAATGACATTGAATTTAGTCTTTTAGCAGTTTAGATTGGTTACTTTTGTTGTTTATTGTTCTCAAATTTTGCCTTCTGTGGCATAGTAAGTTTTTATTGTAAAAATTCCACCCAATCTCACAGATCAGTGAAACAGACTTTTATTTATTTTTCATGTGCATTTTTTTTTTTTTTTTTTTTTTTTTTATTGATCTGTATCCAATACTTTTTTTGTAATCACCATAAAAAGCATCATCTCCACAGATTTACCTTAAAGCCACTCACTGCTTTAATGTAAAATTTTCTTTGAGACAAGGGAGATATTTCTGATTTATAAATATAAGAATGCATCTTTGTTTTGCAAAAGAAATACTGCTTTAATTGCAAGGGAGTAATTAAATAAATCTTTGATATTATAAAGTCTCTTTAAATAACAAACAAAAAGACAGAAAAAAACTTTGATTTAAAAGATAAATAAATAAATAAAAATGTTACTTCAATGTTTTAACATAAAGGTGTATATTTATTTACTTTTATTTGAGAATCAATGTTCTTTTTTTTAAGTCAGGAAAAAAATTTTAAATCTGAGAATTTTTCAAAAATAAATCAATCTTGGTGAAACCTAAATTAAAGAAAATTTACTTAACAGTTAACTTAAACCAAACACCAAATTTTAATAAAATATTCAAGAAAATTTTGGTTGCTTAGACATAATTTATTTTTGAATAATAAGAAGCTCAAGTGATGAGTTGTCTTTTCTAATGATTCTATGATATTCATCAGCAAATTATACTTAGGCCAAATTTCATTGCTTTATCTTGAATAGTTTTTGTTACAAATGGGATTTGTCAATAAAAACACAATAGTCCGAAAATTTTCAGAAAAATAGGGCTTTTTGTACAGTTTTTCCAACAGCTTATATTGTAAAAAGTTATGGATGGATTTTGATAATTTAAAAACCCAAAACCTTATATAGGATATTTATAAAATATAGACTTATTTTATAAATATCCTATTTGTTATAGCAAAATCCCATGTTAAATTTTTTGTAGGCATTGCTAAAGGGTTTTTTTTTTTGCACACTGTCCTATCAAATACAAATAATTTTTAAACAAATCTGTTTTACCCATAGATGGGATCCTAACCGATCATTTTAGATCAGAGTGGACCTGTAATGAAAAGTTACAAATTCTTCTGATTTCGAGAACTGTAGCCATACCATCAAATGCAGTTTACTGTCATATACAAGACATCCTTGTAGGGGTGGTCTTACCTCTCTGCAGTGGTTATCCCAGTTAGCATATTCTAAGCCCTGTCAAAAGGGTGGTTTGATTTTAAATTCAACTTTGATTCTTAGTTCATATTTCTTGTCATATTTAGGATTGTAATGACTGTTAGGTTCATATTTTTAAAAAATATAATTGAAATGACAATTGAATAAAATTTAATTATATAATCTTTGTTATTCTTTTTCTCTTGAATAATTCAGAAATATTTATCTTTCAGATTCAGTTTCAACATAAGCTCACTGAAAACTCTGATGAGGTAAGATAGACTTTTTTATTTGTTGAATGTATATTTTACTTAAATTGTGATAGTTGGTGATTCAAAAAAATCTCCTTTGTCACAAAATGTCTTAAATTAAAATGTTTTATTTCATTTTTTATTTATTTATTTATTCTTTTTTGTTCTCAAATTTTTATGGCTTATTTGACTCCATTTTTTAATATTCTCCCTTTTAATTTACAATCATTGATGTTGTTAAATTGATGTCTCCTTTGCGATATTTTTATCATTTATTAATCAGTTCATTTTGCTTATCAACTTTGTCAATGAGGCAGATCAGTAAGACCAACCTCAAAATACAGTGTCCTGGGAATTACAATAAATTGCATCTAATGATGAGGCTCCAGTTCCATATTTGCAGAGAGTATGGAGCATCCATTCATTGCTGTTACTCCAAGGTCTACTCTAATTCATAGTGTTAGTACCTGTTAGGATCCTATCTATGGGAGAAATGAATCTAAAAATTATTTGTATTAGATAGGAATATTTGTTAACATATAACCACATGCAAAAAACTTAAGAAACTATGCAAAAATTGTAATTATAAACATACAATTCCCTAACTTCTAGTCATCCCAAACTGGTTGACATTCCATTAAAATCAATCAATCACTTTAGTAAAGAGAGCATTGTTCAGAAATGACAAGATTATTTATGTTTAAGATTGGCTTGCCTAGTCGGCAGGGGCTGTAGAATACATCGACTGCTTCTCTGCAGAGGGGTAAGAGCCCCCCTCCAATGAGTGTCCTGGATATGACCCTAAACAGTCTGATGGTGAGGTTCCAGTAATGCTGGAGCTTTGGGGAATGCAGAGTATCCCTTTTTGCCATCGCTCCCCGGTCCACTCTGTCCCAGAGTGGAAGCACCTGATAAGGGTCCTATCTATGGATTAAATAGAACTAACTGCATACCTATGCTAAACTGAATTGTTTGAATTAGAACTGTTTAACTAAACTGAATAGCTTGAAATAGAAATGTTTTTGACCTTTAAACTGTGTGCTTATGCTAAACTGAATTGTTTGAAATGGAACTGTTTTTGACATTGAAACTCTACTTACACTAAACTGAATTGTTTAATATAGAACTGTTTTGATATTTAACTTGTGTGTAAAGAAAATCTGTACTTATACTAAACTGAATTAGCTGAATTAGAACTGTTTGAATAAACTGAATAGCTTGAAATAGAAATGTTTTTTGTCAATTAAACTGTGTACTCTTGCTAAACTGAATTGTTTGAAATAGAACTATTTGCATAAAAATGCATTTGGCATTAAATAACTTACAAAGGTTGATATGCCATAAAACCCAACCAACCAACCAACCAAGATCAGTACTAGAATCAGTTTAGTATTTGTATCTATAGAAATCCTTTATTTCAAAAACCATTTGATAAAAAATTTATAAATTACAAAATTAATAAATCAAATTTTGAAATAGATTTATAGAATTATAATTATTTTAATATAAAATCTTACATCTTCAAAATTGACAGAATTTGAACCAAAGATTGTACAGCAAATACATAAACCAAACAAATCTTATTTCGATATTTTTTGTATTGATTTTTGGTCCAAATTTTGTAAATTTGAAGCTGTATAAAATAATTATTATAATAATATTTTAAGAAAGATAAGGAACAGATAATATACTTTGATTCCAGCTTAAGGACTACTCTAATCCTAAGCAGAAATGCTGGAGAATGATGATTTTGATCCTAGACAGATTACACAGATCCAACTTGAGCAGAAGTGTGGATGCTGTTATTTTTGACAGGAACTATGCTAATAAATGCATGAAAAGTAAAATTACTGGTAAAATTATGAAATCAAATATTTTTTTTATTAATGGAACTTTTATAAATGAAAAAGTCACTTTTTACATAATACAATTCAATGACAAAGTTTAAAAATTAATTTATTGCTATTTATAATTTGACTTACACTTATGGTGTTATTGGTATGGTTAGTTTTATCTTTAGTTCATTTTCTTGCAATCTTCTAACTTTGTAGTATCTTGTACATTTGATTTTATTGGGAAGTAGTCATTTATTAAATTTAGCTTAATACAAGGTCAGAAATAATTTAGAATAAGTAATTTAGGTGTTAAATTTTAATAATGTACACATTTTATAAATAAACGATAAAATTATTAAGATAATTTTGATCTGTTGTATATTGTTGTCTGATCCACAAAAACAAATTAAACACTTTTGAGACTATTTGGAAATTTAAAAAAATATTTGTATGAACAATTCAGAAATAAATTTGCATGGCATATGAAGAAGAGGCTACCAAAAATGGACACATGTAAAGGAGATTATTCTTTAATGTTTGAAAGAAATCTTTCAATCATTAAAATAAGTTATATGTCATTCAAATTCTAATTTTCTGAAATTAAAGTTTTCTTCAAAACTAACTTAGTTTATTAATTCATGGAAAAGTTGTCTGAATTAACTAGTTTCCTAATAGGTAAACCAAATGTATTTCTTGCTGAAGGGTAAGACACTCCTCCCACAAAAAAAAAAAAAAAAAATTGGGTGTCCTGCATGGCGTTCTATACTACAGGCTACTTCATAGCGCACACACAAGTCATTAGATTGGAGGCTGGTTTTATTGCAAAGGGAGAATTTGTTTCTGTTTGAGCTAACTGCTGTGTACTGTGTATATACCCTTGTGTTGTCGGCTCAAGAAATTCAAAGGAATCTTTTAATTTTACCTTTGGTTGGAATATCATTTAACTTATTTAGTTGAAGTATGTATATTTGAAAATTTTCATTCGAGTTGATACATTTTATTTAAACTGTAAAAAGGAAACTTTGGGGCTTAAATTCACTCGCATAAAAAGATTTACATAAGCTTAAAGCTTTAACATTTTTAAATTAAAGTTTAATTCATTTTTGGCATTTTCCCTCGTAAAGTTGGTTCAACATTTTTTAATTAAAGTTTGAAGAATTATTTATTGATAAAATGCAATTCTTTTTGAGCAATTTGTGTTATTTTAAGAAGCAAAACAATAAATCATTAAACAAATTTGAACCAAATTTAATTTAGTTTCTTCAAAGACGTAAAGCAAACTATTTTTATTATAAAATTTTTTTTTTTCATAAATTTAATGTCATTACTTAATTTGATATTTATTTTTGATATCATTAAAAAAAAAAAAAAAAAAACATTGTTAGTATTGGTGAAAACATAACATAAACGAAATTAAAGTTTAATTTTCTCAAGTTTTTAACCATGATAAAAATTAGCATAAGTCAACATTTTTCTATTAAAAAGTTTGAATTATAAATTTGAATAAAATTTTAATAGAGAAAGGTTCATTAACATTTCTCTGTTAAAACTTTATCCAACATTTCCATTAAAAGTATTTTAAAAAAAAGTGAATTTCTTTGTGCTTTTGTTTCCAAAGTTAATGAATAAATGATTATTTTTACTACATTAGTTACTAACTGGTGAACTGTAATGATTTTACTTATTGGAATTAAAGAAAAAAAATAACATTATTTATTACATGGACTTAATGTCAATATTTAAATTTTTTTTTTTTTAGTAAGGTCTCCTTTTACGTCTTGACATTTTCATTTTTTTGTGCTTGTTTTAATGTTTTTACTGCAAAATTTATTTTAAAAGAATAATAATACCATTTTATTTATCACATTTATTTTAATATTTTTCTGATTGTTGTTAAAGGACAAAATGCATTATTTTTACTTTTAATTGTTTTGCTTTAAGGTAAAAAAGGTTTTATATATATATATATATATATATATATATATATATACACTTTGTATATGTTTTATATTTATATACTTTAAAGTGTATTAAAATAACCAAACTAAAGGAAAGGCTACTTATGAATGTTCTTAAATTTGATATAAATTTTTAAAGTAATAAAACTTTTAATTTCTATTTTAATGGCACTATTCAACCATTAATATTTTTGGTTTGATTCAAAACAGTTTTATTGTTGATAATTAAACAATTCATAATATTGTGCAAAATGGCGAACCTGACAGTATTCTCGGAAGAAACCCCCCCCCTTTTTTTTTTATTAAAAAGTGTATTCTCAAGCTGAAGGCAACTCTTTAAAATTTTTTGTTTTAATTTATTGTTGTGTGTATTTGGGCAGGGTGCGGCGATAAAAGTTGTAATTAAGAGTATAATTAATTTAGCTTGAAAATTTACCCCTAAATTGAAGTAGTAAGAGAAATATTTGTTAAAGAGGTTTTATCTACCATTTCAGATATTAATTAATTCCAAGCCATGCCCCGAAAGTACTGTGTGTTTGCTTGCAAAACAAATTACAGTAGCCAGCAAGACAAAACTATGTGTGGTTAGATTAATAAAATACCAGTTTATCGTTTTCCAAAAAACAAAGATGAGAGAGAGCAATGGATAAAATCAGTTCCAAATGCCAATCTAAATGTTACAATGAATACTGTTGTTTGTCAAATTTTGATGCCATTGAAGTTAATGGAAAAATCCACCATCTGTATGGCCAGGTGTGCCAAGTAGTCAAATACCAACATCCTCAGCCGTTCAAAGGTATATAAAAAAAAAACCCTCCTGTACTGTTAGAAATCAAATTGCTGATGAACTTAATGCTTTTTTAGAATTAGATAGAATTATACAAATTTGAAAGAAAGTCTGCTTAACAACAAAAAAGACTTTGTATGTCTAGTTGTAGCATTTCTGGATGAAAATATTTTAACTGTTCAATGATTAAAATTTGTTGATGGTATTCCTCTCTTTATGTTGAGAATTTATAACAATTTGCACTTTGAAACATTTCATTATGGAGTTAAGTGTTATATTAGTAGCCTGTCCAAAAACCATATAAATACAGTTGATACTTGGTCAAAACTGGAAGAAATCATCTGATATTTAAATTCTATCACAAGAAAAATATCCTGAGTCAACAATTTTTAGCAATGGCTCCCAAAATGGTTGGAATAAAATACAGCTCAGATATAGTTATACATGCTTTTGGGTACTATGCAACATCATGGACATTGTATAATAGATTAAGAGATGATTTTCAATTACCCTCATTAGCAACATTAGGAAGGATGACATCAAAAGTTTCAAAACTTAACGAAAAATCTTTTTTGTTATCTATATTTAATACTCTTAATACCAAGTCACAAAGGGTGCATAATTCTCCATGATGAAGTATATATAAAAAATGTTGCTATATCATGGCAAACAACTATTTGGTAAATCAGTTGACAATCCATCTCTACTTGCTCAAACAGTACTTGGTTAATGTTGATATGTCTCAATGGGGGTCCAAAATTTCTTACAAAATTGATTCCAACTTCAAAATTAACATCAGCCTTTTTATTTGAACAAATTGAGTTAACAGTCCAGGCCATTACATCTGTACCAGTTGATGTAAAGGCTATTATGTGATGGCAAATGAGTAAATCAAGCTTTTTTCTTTTTTTTTTTAATTATATCCTACTCTTCCTGAAAAACCTTGGTTAACTGAAGATAATAATCATTTGCTTTTTGATCATGTTCATCTGTTGAAAAATATTCGCAATTTGTGGCTGACAGAAAAAAACAGAACTAATCTTTGATGATGATGGAATAAGACAAGTTGCAAAATGGGCACATCTTAAAGAGTTATATTGTTTTGAATCTGAAAGACTAGTCAAACTTTTAGATTTAAATGAAATTTCCATTGCTCCAAAGCTAATAGAAAGACAATGGGTTTCTACTTGCCTCAGAGTGTTTTCAGAAAAATCATAGTGCACTTCTCACTCAGTCTGGAATAAGTGTAGATAAGGATAATACTATCTTCTTCATAAACAAGGTTTTGACATGGTGGAAAATTTTAAATGTTAAGTCTCTTCAAATTGATAAATTACATAATGATCCTCTACAAGCTGAAATCAGATCTCCAAATGATACCCAACTTAATTTTATCATTGAATTTGGTAAAATGGCTCTTAATATGGCTGGCAGTCAAGGTAATCATAAAAAAACAATTATCCCAAAACATTGCTACTGCTATGCATCATACTTGCAATGGAATTGTTAGTCTATGTTGAGACATTTTAGCTACAAGTCATAAATATGTACTACTTGGGCAATTTTCAACTGATCCATTAGGAAAAGAATTTGGTAAATTTTGCCAAGGATCATATGGCACCTATTTTATTAATGTTCAACAATGTATTGAAAAGCTGCATATTAAGCAGACATCTTTACTTTTAAATCAAAATGTAAATATTGATGAATTTGATGTTATAAACTTTGTCAAATATTTCTGAACCTTCCTGACGATCTGAAAAATTTAGAACCATCTCTTTCTAATGAAATAAAAATGGCTCTTGTGTACATCATCATCATTATATCGCGCCATCAAACCCAGTGAATGTGAAACCCATTTTTATTATGAAAAGTATGGAAAATATCCCAATTTAACTGACCATGGAAAACTAAAAGTTCCTTCTGACCATACTTGCCAATGGTTATTTTTTGTTTCATCCTTTTCCCTACAATAAAGGAAAAGGTTAAGTAACATTTTTATGCTTATTTCTGAGTTTCATTTTTTCAACATGGAGAGAAATTATGCTTCTATTTTTGCAAATATAGTTTTGAAAAATTTTTGCAAACATGGCACACCCAGATCAGAAAAAGAACCATCTGTAAAAGTCTTGAAACTTTCCTAGAATGATTTTGTTTTATTTGTCTATATTTCTGAGATGATTGATTGTTATATACACACTTCGGCTGATGTCTTCCAGCTCTCTTGGGTTCTGTTTGTCAAACCCAGTAACTGTAATGTAAATTTAAAACAAACTCTATATTCATTCACAGGGAATAGATTAAAGAAAGGGTTCAGTGACACCTGTAAATATAAATATTTCTGATTCAATATTATGGGTATCATAGCTTTTACCAGAAATCATAATTACCCCTTTAATAATTATCAGTGTCCATAGCAAAAGTATATATTTTCATTTATTTAACTTTCAACACATCCTATTATCCTCAGGTGTGAATCAAAATATTATTCTAAGTATTTTCAAAAGTAGTTGACTTAATTAATTTTCTTCTAAAATTCCTGAAAATCATACATTTTTTCAATAGGCCTCCAGTTCTGGCTCTCAGTTGTGCCATGAGTTGGCCTGTAGTATAGAATGTCATGATGTCTCTGGTATTGCACTAAACTGCATATAATGATGAGGCTCCAGTTTTGGAGATCTGATGAGTTTGGAGCATCCCTTTATTGCCATTACTTCCAGGTTCACTTTGACCCAGAGTGGTAGTACCTATTAGGTATGAACATACAAGAAACAGGATTCCCTAACTTCTAGGTATAAAATAACCCTACATTGGTTGACATGCTGCTAAATTCATTCAATCAACCAAAAGAATAAAACTTATTTTATGACTAAGGGTGTATAAGTAATCAGAAATTGTCTAAATTTCTAAGATGAAGCTTGATAACTTTTATCATTAAGAGTATTCAAACATTTGATAATTTAGAGTATTTGGACTATTGTCATCATCTTTATTATTGTATTCACAATGTTTTGGCCGATGCATCCTTTAGCCTTCTTCAAGTGTTTCTTGTCAAATTTGGGAGTCTACATGGAACTTTGAACCAATTCCTTTATTCAATTCATAAGGGTAGATTGTTCTAATTCTGTTAACCATAACTAGGTACAAATGTTAAGCTATAGTAAGTATTCCTTGTTTTTTTTTACTTGTAGTCAGGATTGAACCTACAACCTCCAGATATGATATGGGAACCAATAATCAAAAAGGCTAGATATTAAAAAATAACAATTAAAATTGCAATATGAGCTAAGGTAAAAAAACGTACTTAATAGTAATAAGTAGTATTTCATAGGTTGATAAAGACATTAGTTTTATAAGACCCAAAAATTCACTCTGAATTGTCCAACAGGACACATGGTGCTATGGATATAGGTGTTCGGTTAGAGAACTTCTAAGTGAAATCATCTAGAGGTTGTAGGTTCAATCCTGACTACAGGTAAAAATAACAAGGAATACTTACTATAGCTTAACATTTGTACCCTGTTATAGTTAACAGAATCTACCCCTTTGGATTAAATAAAGGGTTCAGTTCAAAGTTCTGTGTAGGCTCCCGAGTTCAACAAGAAACACCTGAAGAAGGCCAAAGGATGCATCTGCTGAAATTTTGTGAATATAATAATAAAGCTGAAGACTCTAAATGATAAAAATAATCAGAAGTTATTTTAAAAATGAAAAAACTTAGACATAAAATGTTTATAAATTATAATGAACTTTTTGTGATTACTTTGTTTGGTCTATTATCAAATATTTGCTTGGAAATTAACTGCAAATAAATACTCTGTAATCAGCATTTAATTGTCATTGCCTTTCAATAGATTATAATGATCAAGTAAGCACAAAAGCAAATGTCACAATTTATTATTAAACTGTAAATTGATGTATTAACATCATTAAATTGAACTTTTTATTAAAAATAATTAAAATATAGTTGCTACTTTCTTTCTTACTTTTTTCTTTGAGACTCAAAAGAAATAGATTTTGCATATGAAATTAATGTAGAACTGTTTCTATGTATTTATTTTTAGCAGTGTTGTCACTTAAGTACTCTTTAGAATATAACGGGATGCAGAGGTGGACTATTCACTTGGAAGGAGGTCCAAAACGTGTCAACCATGCTGCTGTGGCCATCTGCAATAGTTATGGTGAACGAATCTTTTCCTTTGGTGGGTACTGCTCTGGTGAGGACTATGAAAGTACAAGACCAATGGATGTTCATGTTCTGGATGTAGGTGAGTAAATATATATATTTTATACTTTTTGTTTCCTTAAAGTGCTTGCTGGTCCAATCAAATTTGTATTTTCTTTTTACCTAAGATTAGTATTTTAGCAAAATGTAAGATGGTATTATTGCTTATAAAATCTGTTAAGTATTTTGTATTTGTAAAATTGAAATGTGTATATAAAAAATTTTTTTGTATTGATTTCATAAAAAAATGTTTGTGTAACTATTAAAGTTTTTTTTTCCCATCCCAGGATTATACAAGAAGTTATATAAATTTGGAATGCTGTTTTTTTTAATAAGGTTTAATTTTGCAAGTTGTACTTTGGTCTTCTCTCTACTGGTCCAAATTCTTTTGAACATTAACTTTATTCAAGTACATTTAAATAAGTGATACAGTTAATTTGTTTATTTATAATAAGTTCCTCTTAATAAAACTTTCTTCTATTGAAATTCTTTTTCTCTGTTTCAGTGTCTCTCCGATGGAAACGACTTCCCATTCCAGCACCAAATGATGTGCAATACCAATGTATTCCTTACCAACGTTATGGCCATACAGCAGTTGCTGTAGGAGATTGTGCCTATATATGGGGAGGACGTAATGACAAAGATGGTGCTTGTAATATTCTCTATTGCTTTGATAGCAGTAAGCAGCAATTTACCTTCTTTCAACATTGATTTAAAAAAAAAAAATTTATATATTTTAAATGAAGCATTGTCAATGATTGCTATTAATTTTAATTAATATTTTCTTGCATTAAATTTTTTTTCCGCAACTCATTCAGGTTGTTCTTTCTGTAACATCAAGGAAGAGCTCATATTAGAAATAGTACTAATAAAGGAAAAAAACTAGTTAAACACAGCAACTGTTTTACTGATTAAGAAATATGAACAAAGTGAATTGTGATGAAAAATTGGAATTTTAAAAAAATTGGATACTAATTAATATTAATAATTTATGCTTATTGGTTTTATTAACATGTCAGTTTTGTATAGTGAGAAAATCTATCTGGTACAAAAGAACAGATAAGTTTTCAGTTTTTATCAAAGACTATGTTAAAGGACAATTGTTAAAGGACTATATGTTAAAGGACAATTGAAAATAAAATTTCTAAAAGCTAAGGATCATGTTTGAAAGAACTGTTATTTTTCAAAATTATTATAGAATATGTAACTTTTGAGCAACAAATGTAACATTATTCAATTAAAGTGGTTTGATTGAAATATCAGTTTCAGAAACACAACTCAAAGAAATATATTGTTGTTGGCTTGTTTCTAGATCTTGAAGATCTGGGTGGGATTAACTGTTAGTCTACTGCAGACTTCTCATTTTACCTATACCATTTGTTTAAAGTGGCTTTTGGCCTTATGTTTTGAAATACTTCAAATGTTTATAACAAAAGACAAATTTAACATGTCTTTTTGTTGGTCTTTGATTATATTTTCACAAGGAAAAGGTATAAATCTTTGTCTATTAGCCAAAGAGTGGAGTATAATTGATATGTGTCTGAAGAAAACTTCAATCCTTTATTGAAACCTTATGTGAACTCCCTTGATCTCAAAGAATGTTTTTAAAGGTATCTGAGGAGAGAACTCTTTCCTCGCTCACTGAGGTTCTCAGATCATTTTAATTTAGAATTGGTCAGGAATTGGTCTAATTTGTTCAGAAAGCGAAATTGGCATCTACAGAAGTTCCCCTTTCATATTATGGGGGTGAAGGTCTGGAAATTTAGTGAGAAAATGAATCAGGAATGACTCCTCTTGCCTACAAACTCCTCCACTAATTGACAAATCTTAATGAAATTTGGCATGTGAACTCTCTTGTATTTAGAGTGTTTTTTAAAGGAAGAGGAATGTATGTGGGGAGAATCAGTGGAGATGTATATACCCACACAAAAAAACAGACAAGGAAGCATGTAAGACTTATTTTAAAAGTTAGTGGGGTATCATAAAAGATATGTCTTTTTTTTTGTCTTTATGATCAGATGCATATATGTTAATGATTGAATCTTTCTCTGATTTTTATATTCAATATTTACAGATACCTTAGTCTGGTCATGTCCTCCCGTACATGGAAGCAAGCCTGGTGCTAGAGATGGTCATTCTGCTTGTGTTATCAACAACAAAATGTATATATTTGGAGGATATGAAGAAGAGGTAAAATCAATTTTACAATTTTTGTTTTAAGAAATGAACCTTGTTTAATAAAAATTTTCAGTATTCTAGAAATTTGAGAGAAAATGTCAACTGTACATTAAGATTATTTTTGTTTTGTTTTTGTGTATATTTCCATTTTAGTCAACTGTTTGTACATAGAGGGTCATTATTCAAATACAAAAAAGGTCTTTACTGGTAATACTTTTAACTTTGTGAAAATTCAAAGTGGGTCATGACATTTCCATAAACAAGAAAAAATTGTAGCTCTTCATTTATTTACATTATCCAAAATACTGTAAAGAATTTATAAGGAACAAAAATAAAATTCTTCCAATTCAGTAAAATTTAGCAATTTCTGTTGAAATTTTATTGAATATCATTAATTTGTAATTTATAGTTTTTGTTATTAGCATATCTAAAATATATGTGTATCTCTATAATATCCCTTTTTTTTTCAGTTCACTGCTAGACTTAACTTTTCTAAGACATAAAGAATAAAGGGTTTTATTCTGCCACATTGACTAGTGATATGTGGACAGGGGAATTTGAATTCAGGGTGTCTTTCTCCTAGACTAGGTGGTCTACAATTTTACCCACAACTGGGTAAATGAAGAAATGGATTCTTGCCTTTCCCAGGAAATTACTACTAAGTAAACCTCAGCCTGAATTTGAACTCTGATTGCTGATTCCATTTTCTGTATCAATAACATTTTTCTATGTTACAAAATATTTTCATAACACCATCACTTCTGGTGACATTGTTATGGTAAGACAAGGTATACTTACTACTACTACTACTACTACAGCCCAGTCAGCTGGGACTTTAGAATACACTAACTTGCATCTCTGCAGAGGGGTAAAACCCTCCTCCCTCCCAACAAGTGTCTTGGATCTGACATTAAACAGTTTGACAGTGAGGCTCCGGTAATGCTGGAGCTTTGGGGAATTCAGAGTACTCCTTCATTGCCATCACTCCCAGGTCCACTTTGGGCCAGAGTTGTAGCACCGGATAGGGTTAAGTAGAACTGTTTGACATTTAAACTGAGTGAAAATTGAATTGTTTGATCATTTAACTGTGTGTAAACAAATGACTGATGTTTGATTGAATTGTTAGTGATACATGGCAATACTTGGAATTATTTGATTTTGTTGACTTATGTTTACAAAACGGAATTTTAAGGATTATAAAATCCGTACAAGAATAGAAATAATTTTAATTTTGATACATATTAAATGATATTAATACATGTAAATGTTTGTTTATTTTCTATGAAAAATAAATCTCATTGATTTTTTTTTTCATAGGTAATATTTTAGTCCAGGTTAAAAGTGTGGTAAGAGTAACCCAAAGTTGAACTTTTTTCCCCCAATAATGCTATCATTGGCGAGGGGGGGGTCTAAAATAGTTTGGCTTTAGGTTACCTTTATCACATTTTTAATCTGGACTATTTAGTATAAATTATAAAGCAGAACTTCAATAAGTAACTAAACTTCATAGAAAATATCATGTCCAAATTTGAATTTTGATTTCAATGTATTGGATATAGAATAACATCCTCATTTATTTCTGAGCATGTACAAATGATTTTCTGCATCTATCCAAATTGAATGTTTTTTCTCATTTACATAATTTTACAAATTAGTTTAAGATGCACACCCACAAAAGCTGCAGATTTTAATTTAATTTAATGTTGCAGTACAGTTAATCATGAACAATACACCCATAAAATTGATACAACACATCACAAATGTTTTGATATCTAAAGATATCATGATTGTATAATATATTACTAAAAATTCTCATTAATATTTGTGTGTATATATGATATGCAATGCAGAAAAATGGCATCTCATTGAGATTTTTTATTAGAGCCATACACTTGAAATACTCTTAGAGATTAAAGCAATTTCCATTCAAGATGAAATTTTTTTTTTTAATAATCCAAGTTTTTAATATGACACAAGTCCTAACATATTTGAAAAAAAAATTTTTTAGATATGGTATCTAAAAAATTTTTTTAAAAGTTGAATATAAAACTTTATTGAATGCATACTTTCTTATTAAAGCTAATTTTGTGAAATCTGAATTTTATTGAAATTTTATTAAATCTCTTGCTGCAACTACATTATTAATATATAAAGATAAAATTCTTTTAGTTTAAAGCAGGACAAATATTCTGCATGTTATTTGTGCATGAACTTATTATATATTGAATCAAAATTTAGTGTCAAATTAACTTCATTAAACTTTTTGTAATGTTGGTAGAAAAGAAGTAACTTCCTTAGGGATAGTTGTGGATTTAATTAATGTAGAAATAATGAGTAAAAAGAAAATTATCTTATCAATGTTATCTTAGTTTTTATTCTACAGTGTTATATAAAGAGAATGATTGATTGAAAATTTTATCCATCCTTTTAAATGGGGAAAAATCTTTGATTAAAATTTTTTTTTTCTATAGATTGACAGATTTTCTAACCAAGTGCAAGCTTTAGACTTTGCTTCTTTCACATGGTGCAATATTATCACAAAGGTGAGTTTTTAATTATTTTTAACTGTTCAATTCAGGTCTTTGACTTTACTGTTATCATGGAGGTGTGTATGTGTGTGGGAGTTGAGGTCCTCTTCTATGCCACTCTGTTTGCATCCTGCATCAAGAAGTTGTTCAGCCTTCTTTTATTCATATCCTTTCAGTGGAGTTTGTGATAGTTTGTCTACTCTCCAAGCTCATAACCAACAACCAAAAACCACTGGTTATGGTGTCAATCACATTTGTTCTTTACAACTAGACATTTTGATTACATCCTTAGGGATTTGAAAAATATATCCTTTTTCTTTGATTATTGGAATCCAAATAAATTTGAAAAAATTTAAACAATATAAATTTTATTTTATTTTTGGAATTTAGTAAAGTCTAATTAAAATTGGAAAACTGATAATCTTGTTTGTTAAACTTTCCTTTATTTCTTTGTATCTCTAAAAAGTTGAAAATATCAAAATATTTCTAGAAATAATAATTAAATTGAGTTCCATGAAATAACTTTTGTGAATCAGAAAAATTAAAAGGTTTCTCTTGATAATTTCTGCTGTCAACATCATTTCTTTAATTTTTTTTCCTTAAAAAAAGATTTTAAACAAAATTGTAAATTATCCAGTGATCTGGTCATGTGACCATTTTGCTATTCATCTCCAAATGCAAAATTTTTATACATGCATGAACATAAAATTGACAGAGACCAATGGTGACTTTTTAGTGTATTAAAAAGTAATGTTTCTTTACTTATATTCACATCTTTTTTTTTTTTTTCAAAGACAGATTATAGAAAAGTTCTTTTATTGGTGGATTATTTTAGAAATGGCCCAGCGGTTAGGGTGTTTGCCAAGCCCGGGAGACCTGGGTTCAATCCCAGGTCGAGTCATACCAAAGACTTTAAAAATGGAACTTGATACCACCTTGCTTAACACTCAGCATTATAAGGTACGGTTCAAGGGTAAAGTGGAGCAATCCTGGGAATGGAGTAGCACCCTCCCCTACACCTTGGTGTAGTAGCTATCGAAAAGGGAGCCTTCGGGTCACCCTCGACTATGGTCGCTAACTTAACTACTATTTTAGAAATTAACACGTCATTAATCCAATATGTGAAGAAAACTAAATAAGTTAGATATAAGTTTTTTTTATGCTAAAAATAACTGGTTTTGTTTTATTTTGTGTTATATTTTTATGTTATTGTTATTAATTGTTATTTTGATAATAATTAGGAATATGGGATAAACAATGTTAACCTTGGTTGAACTTTAATAATTTAAATCTTATAATAATTCATCTAATATCTTTTTTATCCATTTGTATCTCTTTGAATTATTCTAAGACAGCTAGAGCTATGCCCACCAAATTTTCCATTGCTACTGATTGGATCCCTAGTTTTGGGTGCTTAAAATAAACCCCAAATGAAAAGCAGTAAAATTTGCTTTACTTATTTATAAATATAAATTTATTTGCTTAGAAATATATCTTAAAGTATTCAATAAAATTAAAAATTATCAAACATTTATCAAAGTGACTAATCCCAACTATATCGGTTATAGGTGGTTGTGCCTTTTGCATGTCCAAATCTTTCAAAAAAAGAAACTTTTTTTTTTAATCATCATTAACAAGGATGTTAGATATTTTATAATGCAAAATTTATTTTCAATCATTTACTACCAAAATAGTAAAAAAAAATTGTCATTCGGGAAAGCATGTAAAGAACTTTGGTGACAGGTTAACAAAGTGATTAATCTGAGACACTCTGTCAGATGGTAAAGATACAACTTTTATTTTTATAGTATGAGGGAAATTAGGGATAGGGGGTGGATAGAAAGATGAATAGCAAGGAAGTGACAAAACTTGATACTTTTATATATGGAAAAAGAAACCTTTCTTAATTAGTGTTAAAAAATAACTTGAGGAAAACTCATTAATATTAAATGATTTTTTTTTTTTTATTGTATTGTTTTGTTTTAGGGTGTTCCTGCTATTTGGAGAGACTTCCATTCTGCTACAGCAATTGGAAACATCATGTATGTATTTGGGGGACGGAGTGATGTTTCTGGGGAAACGTTCTCCAATCGAGAAATTTACTGTAACAAAATTCAAATGTTTGATACTATCACCAATACTTGGACACAATCCAATACAAGTGGTGTGGCTCCGATAGGCAGACGTAGTCACTCTGCATGTAAGCAAATCATTACTTTTTTTTCTCTTTATTTTAAACTTTGTTGAATTTATTTATCTTTATTTTCTAGTTTCATTTTGATTCATTGATTTCAAATTTTTCTTGAAGAAAATTAGAAATTTGTTTATCACTTAGAATAATCATATAAATCTTGAAGAAATTGATTTTGTTTGACATTGTTATTCTAGTTGCAACATTTGTGATTCTTGTATTAATTCAATTCCAACAAGTTTTGGATTTTGTAAGCAAAAACAAAGGTGCATAATGTACTATCTTCCACAACTCTAAAGTTAAAAACTGTTTTTATAATTGGGAAGAGTTTGGTTTCAGAGCTACCAAATTTCATATATGTACATATTGGATCCAGAGGATGGTTTTAGTATTAAATTAAAAAAAAATGTTCATGAATAAAGGATGTTTCTAACAATAAACAACAAGAATTCATGTGAATTCAAGGCATAGCTAAACAATTTAAATTCCAAACTTTATTAGAAAAAAACTTAATTTCTTTACTAAAATTATTATTCACATTTAATTAAGTATTACTTATAAGATTTATTGATATTTTTTTTAAAATTGAAGATCTGAAATAATTACACAGTATTATTGTATGTTTAGGACTGACAATCCAGAAAAAAATAAATTGATAAATTTTTCAAGTGTCATTTAAATCAAAAAATATTTCTCTTCAAAATGCAATTAAATTTTTCATAGAAAAATATTAACTTCATAAAATAATGTAAAAATAGCATAAATGGTAAGAATTTTTTTCTGTTGTGTGTAAAGTAACAAATTCCTTGTAAATTTTTAATTGATGATAAAGATTGTAAAACAGACATTATTTAGAAAAATAAGTAGAAGGTATCTTTGACATTTATTTGTTAGTCTTATTGTGTCTGCTGTCAGTTGTGATATCTTAGCCTTGTGACACTATTGACCTTTAGTGTGATAGTATGTAGTTAGATGTGTGTATATATATGCATATCTCTGTAGACATATGAATAGGTTTGGGTACACGTATGCATGTATATCTATATAGGGGTTTGGACATATCTGTGTGGGTATGAGTGTGTGTATGGCTGTATGTATTTAGTGCGTGAACCATTCATCCACTTCTCCCAGTCTAAGTGGAGATGGTCAAATAAAGCTGAGCTGTGAGTAAAGACTTCAATTTTATGATCAACCTTTTTTTTTGTGTGTCTTGGAGACATACAGTCTGGTATTATTATCAAAGCCCAGATGTTGGAAATATTCATCCTTGCATATATACAAGTGTAGTCAGAGATTCAAAGAGTTAGAGGAATCTGCTGATGCCCCTAGAGCTCAGGTGATCTGCTAAGCTCTGGCAATGTAGAATTTGTGCCAGACACATAGGAGAAGAAGAGTACCACAGGAGGGTCTGAAGTGACACACACACACATACCACCATCTGTAAGCAAATCAGTTCTTCAAACCTTGAGTTAGACTTTTCTTTTTTGTCTTTTGTGGCACCACCTCTGACTCTGTGCAATATATATATACAGTGTAGGGGTCACACAAACCAGAGAGCAGAAGCACTGTCACAACCTTATGTTGATGATTACTTCAGCTAGTGAATACTTTTTTTTAATGTTGTAAAAAGTAAATGTTTTCAACACAAACTTCTTTCAGTGGTAATTTTTAAATTTTATTTTTGTTATTACCATGATCAATATTCATTTTCTATTTGTATGAATATGTTTAAGACTTAATTGTTAGTCTTATTAACTGTATATATAAAACACCACAAGTTATAATGGCAGTCAAAATGTCTTATATTTACTCAACTTTTACATCTACTTCTTGTCTATGTCAAAACTTTCATATTTATGAGAGAAATTTGTTTATTGTAACTGCATTCTTTCAAAATTTATTACTTGTCACGAGTTTTATTACTACTCATGGGTCCATTAATAATTCTCATAGACTGGAAAATATATATTGTATTAGTCAGATATGCCAAAATTGTCAATAGAATTTTAATCTATCTAGCCATGTATTATTATTTTCTCTTTCAGTTGTTTATAAAGGATTTCTTTATGTCTTTGGTGGCTTCAATGGCTCTCATCATCTCCACTTTCGGGATATATTCAGATTTGATCCAGGTGAAGTTTAATATTTTACCTTTTAGTTATGCAGAAAACTCAAGGTTTTTTGGTTTTTTTAAAATATCTGTTGAAATAAAATGGAGGTAGATGGATTGGAAAAGAACTTTTGTTATAAATTGATTATTTCAATTATGTAAAAATGTAGAAACATGATTGAAGTAGTAGTTCTTAACCTATTGGAGATTCTAAAATATTTTTCTCTTTGATCTTAAGGCTAGAAAATTTGTATATGAAATAGTAAAAATTGACAAATTTAATGTTTATTAAGTGTAAAAGGTTTCAAATTTGCATTTGAAAATATCACTGACCATTAATAAAAATTAAAAAACGGTGAAGCCTTTCTGTTCAATCCTTGGTAAATTCAAAATGACTCTGAAGTGCATATGTCTCTGGTTTAGAATCATTATAATAAAGCAACAAAGTGAAAACTAGACCAAACATTCTAAGTTTCTTTTAGTACAACAATCATTAATTGGAACTTTCTTTTTTCTCCAAGGAAAGTTGCAAAACAAGAACCATTCCTTAGTTTATCTGCTGGTTGATTTGGCTTCTTTCAAATCATCATTTGCTTTGTAGTAGATCTTAGAATATGCTGACTGTATCTCCTGTGGAGGGGTAAGACTTATAAAAATTAAACAGGAAGAATTGTTGAAAGAATTAAACCCAAATTGTTTTCAAGTTTGATAGAATTCAGAAACAAAGAGGTGTTCTGGGTATGACACTAAACTGCATTTAAAGGGGAGGTTCCAGTTCTGGAGAAATGGGAAGTATGAAGTTACCCCATCATTTCCATTACTCCCAGGTCCATACTGACCTGGAGTGGTAGTACCTGTTAGAGTCCCATCTGTTGGTCAAATAGATCTGTTTAAAAATTATTCATATTCAATAGGACTGTGTGCAAAAAAAAACACATCTTAAGAAACAACTACATGAAAAATGTAAATATGAAAATCAATCAGTAAAACTCAATCATCATTTGCTAATTATGCACTGCTGAAATTGTAATATTTTATCAAAATAATTTCTATTTCATCATATCAATTCAGATATATCTAAAAGATTTTTATTTTCTGTTTTGACATTTGGTTTCACACAATCTTTACTCAGAAAGACTTAATTGAAAGAATATGAAATATCAACAATTTAGAGATAAGTCAATACATGAGAATTTATAATTTCTTGTTATGATAATTTCTCTTCAGAATTTGAGAATTATGTGAATAGATGAATATTTGTAAGTTTCATCAAATTAAATGATGTGATCTATAATTTTCTAGATGTTATCCGTAAAGTTTTTGTAAATGTTAAATGACTTATTATTTCAGTTCATAATCACTGGACAATGGTAAAAGTAAAAGGCAAAGGGCCATGTCCTCGAAGACGGCAATGCTGCTGTGTGATTGGTTCTCGTGTATTTCTCTTTGGTGGAACAAGGTTAGATTAACTGCTTTTCTATAAATTTTAATGGAAATTGAGAAATATTTTATCAAAGATTCTTGTCATATACATTTAAAGTTGCATTCTAACAATAACAGGTTTCTGACCCTGGTACAGGCATACTCTGTATAAATCTGTGGGAAGCATGTCACAACTTATGTATTTGTGGTCAAATGATGGATTAAGATGACTAATGGTAGAATAACATCAAGAAAAGTTTTAAGGAGCTTTATTGAATAATTGTTGGTATATTAATTATGAGGATGGATTGTTAATTGAGGATCAAACTTATAAATATTAAATGGGAAGAATGATTGAAAGAATTAAATCCAAATTATGCTTTAAAGTTTGATTGAATTAAAAAACAAAGGGTTAAAAGCTTTCCTTGTAAATAATTTGTTTCAGATTGGTTTGAAGCATCAGTGTTCTAAAATAGACAATGACAAAAATTCACCTAAGAATTTTTAACTTTCTGTTGATGGACACATGAAATTATGTTTTTTGGAGAAAAACCAGCAATGGTGAGATGTGCATATAACCACAAGGGTGAGAACATAGTATCAGTTTACACTCGACCTCAAGAGAAAAGTCTTTAATCTGAAAGAAATTGCACAAATCAATTTGTACTTCAGGCCTGCCGAAGGAACTTTATTCCATAGGGTTGCTTGAAGGAATTACACAAATTGATTTTGCTTGAGCCTTGAGAAAGACTTATAGGACACACCCACATAACAGCAGTGAATTGGAGGAAGGAGCTTGGTCTTTTTCCCCTTTATGTTGAAGCTAAATGCAAAGAAATATTAACACACATACATGATAATGAGTGAAGGAGAGAGACAGTTGCTCGTAATCATCATTTGAAAAAAAAGCAAGTAGGAATATGATTTTTTTTTATCATTAATTAAACCTTTGTTGTAGCTGTAGACAGAGTTTCTCTTTTTAAAATTATAGTTCTCAGATAAACAAGGAAAAACAAGAAGAAAGAAATTTACCACAGCTATTAGAAGAATTTAAAATCTTCTTAGAGAATTACATTTTAAGAAATGTACAGATATACCTATGACAGAATAATACAAGATTATTTTAATACAGTGACTGAGATATTGATATTGTGACAGGAAATCTTCTGTCACATTGATCCTGTGAAGGAATATCTGTTATATTGATGCCATGACCAAGATATCAATGTCATGTCAAGAATTATCTATTAGTACTGATTGATTATCCTGAAAAGTTTTAAAGAACTTTTCTTTTTAATAATTTCTTTCATGAAATGATTTAGTTTAATTCTGTGTATTACTACCTGTTAGTGAGTAGGTATTATCCATAGCAGGAATTAAATATACAATAATTATTCATTGTATAACATTCATTTTTTTTTTTTAACCTAAAATTTAAGATGGTGTATAATACACAAGAACTAAATATGAACTTTTTATCTGGCTATATACATCACTATATTCAAGACAGTATGATCCAAACTAACTAATATATAACCAACACTTCTGTTTTATGCTGTTATAGAGAAATACTCACTGGAATGTGTGTTTGTTTATAATTTTATTTCTCCTTGTGTGAGTTCATTCTTTTTCTCATAAGGTGGTTGTATTTTTATATGAACACATCCATGTATTTGCTCTAAATACTGTGTAAATGTTTTGTTTCAAAACGTAAGTAAACTTTATAAATTTTTATTTTTAGTCTTTATGAACCAGATAAAAAGTTGAACAAATGTTAAATTTAGCTGTTACAAATTCTAAAAAGTCAGTGTTTTTTTTTTTTTTTTTTTGTTCTCAGATTTTCATAGCCAAAATTTAGAGGGCATATTATACATAAATATAATTATTGGAATTAAGCAACAGTCTCTTTGGATATAGCTTAATACTATGTCCATTGAATTTTAGTCAAAATCTTTACTTGTATGTCTGGCCACAAGTTTATTTAATTATCTTGATGTAAAGATTGTGGTTAACACATGAGAAATTTTAGTTGTTAATACCTGTTAGTAAATCCTTTTTATTACTGAAAATTGTAATCAGAATATACTTTTTTAAACTAAGATATGCATGAATGTTTCTTGGCTTGTTTGAATATTGCTGCTATTTTGAAATCATCTTTTTTTTTCTGTTGTTACTTATATATATTTAGCTAATTTTGAAAGGCAAATATGTTGATAAATTAAAATTCTTTATTCATAAATTATTCATGATTATAATGGTTTTCTCCGATTATTTAGGCTTTGATTTTTGTTTTTCCTAAATACTGTGAAATGTTAAATCTGCTTAATGATTTGGACTTTTTATGAAATTCATTTTATTGTAAAACTGATTTTCCTTTCTAGTCCTCTCAACCATGCGTTCTCACCTTTACATGTGATGGAAGAGAATCAAAGAGAATTGGAGGACATGGATCTTTACGATCATTCAGATCTTCATGTGTTGGATTTTGGTAAATACTTTATTAAAATAACCACTTTTCTGCTTCTATAGCTTATTCTTGTTGTATACCCATTTACTCTACTTTGCTATATTATAGGCCTAACATTTTGATCAGTCAGCTTCCAACTCCTCACTCCTTTTCAATTCTTCCTTTCACTTTCTCTTCTCTGGATCATTTGTATTCTTTTGGAAACATAACAAATTTTTTTTCTTGTCCCATTCTGGCTTCAGACCTCAGTGACTCCAGTCATTCCAAGATAATCCCTCCTCTGGATTTTTGTTCTTTGAAAACCTCATCACTTGATATTCTATTCATTTCATTTGACAGGACCCCACATTTCACCCAGAAAAAAATGGCAATGTACTAAAATAACCATATATATAAAAACCTCAAAAAATATATTTACAGGCCCAAACATAATACATCACATACATTAATCCTACAAGATCAATGCATGCCAAAATTTCAACAAACATTGCACCAAAACTGTTTACCCAATGAGCCATTGACTTTTCCCTATTTTTACTATATTTTCTTTCCTGTAGTTTTCAACTACATTCCACTTGGCTCTTACTATTTCTCTTACCTATACTGCAATTACCAAATAATTATGAAGAATACACCTTTTATCTTGGCTTTTATGTCCTTTTAAAATCTTAATATACCAAATCTAAACCTGTTTCTGTTCACAGGCCCTGATACTTGAACGCCATCAATTTACAATTTTCTCATCAAGCAAACTACCTAACTACTTGGTTCTCACATAAAGCTGTAATATATCTGATCATTTTACGAATTTTCATGCTTTAAGACACCCATTTTGTTTTCTTCCGTATCTAAACACAATTCTCAACTCAGTTCACCTTTGTCATCTGAACATACAGCTTGCACACACCCTCAAAAATTTACACCAGAAAAATTCACTTGATTTTGCCATTCTAAAAAAACTGTATCTGATTAACAAACCATTCCATTGGTTCCCATGGTTGCATTTCACTGTGCCACATTCTCTTTCACAAAGCAAGGTTCCTACCATTTCATCTTATTCCCTCTTATTGGAACTTCAATTTACTTGGTGTCTTTCATATCAGGTTCCTTATTGGTACGCCTTCTTTGTAGCCACTTTCTTAGCTAAAAAAGAATTACTTCAGTAACAATTTAATGCTTGTTGCAAAAGCATGTGTACTAATTACATTTCAACTCATAATTTTAGTCTGTACAATTAAGACACCCCCACACACATACACATTGAGATTTGGTGGGTGTTATAATTTCTATCATAATCCATGGCAATATTAAACCAATTTGCAATCTAACAATTATCAATTTTATACTTAAAGTATTTTATATAAGAATACTTTTTTTCCCTTTAGAATTTTATACTGTCATTATTCATTTCAGCTCCAACATTAAAAATGCTTTGTGAATTAGTTGTTTTGGAACATAAATTGGATACAAGTCTTTTGCCATTAGATATTAGGTAAGTTAAAAAAAATCTTCTCTACAAATATTACTTTTGTCAATGACAAAATCTTTCAAGAGTTTTGTATAAATTGTAAATTAAGATTTGTTAATTAGCAGATTAATTGAATGATATATTTATTATAATTTTTAAAAGACCTGGAAATGAACAGACTCTGCTAGGCTATTCCTGTCCAAGATATGCTAGATGGTTACTGTAACCAGTGAAGTGATATTATAATTTGGTGAAAAATTAGTTTTGACTAGTGATTACCACAGCCAGATTGAGAAATGAACAAGGTGAAAAAAAATTGCTGGCTTTTGGATTTGTTTTACTTTAGACTTGAGTGTTTACTTATTCTCCTCCTGCTCTCTATCTTAAAAACAACTAATAATGGTTAGTTGTTATGATATATATATATCCTTTAGTTTTTCTTCTTTGTAGGATTACTGCTGAGGACTTATGCTCAATGTTGAATATAATTAACACAACCCATTCACTATAAATCAATTTATTGTATTAAATTGGCTGCATAGTTGTGAAATATTATTTTACTATCGTGAATTAAACTAAGACACATTCCATTGCTATAGCTCCATATTTTCAGTGGTGAATATTTGCTAAAAAATATCACAAGATTCCTGTGTAAGTTTTCCTGGAAATATTTGTTATTCAAAAAGTTCTATTTGTTTAAGTAAAATAAAACTTTTATTGAACATATATAATGTATGTATGTATGTATGTATGTATGTATGTATATTTTTAATCATATTTGTTTTTTGTTTTACAGGTGGGAACTGAATGTGATGACTACCAATAATTCAATAACAAAACCAAGTAATTCAACAGGTTAAAATACTGAAAAAAAAAACCCTTCCAGAAAGAAGGGGGGAAAAAAGCAGTGGAAATTTTTTTAACATAAATCTAAAAATAAGTCAGTCTACTGTATAACGCCAGTATTGCCCTTACCCATTTTTTATGTAAGTGAAAATATTTTAACTGACCAGAAGCAAAATTTGACTGAAGTTTGTATTTATTGGTCAGTTGTGTGTGAACTTAGGAGGAAGTTTTTTTTTTTTTTTTTTTAAGGCCTACCTATATTTTTATCTCCCTCCCTGTGGTTACATTTGTGTGTTGGTAAGTACATATGTTCAGTTGTCAGTGTGCTGTGATTCATACAGATGTATTCACTTCTTTATAAAATCAAGACTTCCTTTCTTTGCAAGCACAATGCTGATCTACTTTGCTGCTTGATGATACCCTTGACCATTAACTGACCAAATTTGCTGATTCTTTTAACTGACTTATCCTTATGGCTGTCAACTCTGTCTTCAGTTTCAAAAAATTTTTTTTATTTATCTGAAAGAAAAAAGACTGACATTATAAAAACAAACAACTATCTAACATCAAATTTGTCAGCTACATGCATTTCTGAATAAGATTTGAGTGAATAGATTAATATAAAATACAAAATATTAGTGAATGGTATGCATTTAATGCAAGTATTTTAATCCAGTTCTTTTTTTTTTCTGTGGATGTTGTATTGACATACCCAATATTAAATGGATTGGATATCTTAGTATTATTCCCTGCCTGCATCACCAAATACAATCAGCCTTCGAATACAGAATTCCAAAATCAGGAATTAAGATATTAAAATGGACTTAATTTTCACTGTATATTTTTTTTATTATTTAGAGGGAAAAGTTTGAATTATCCAGCTTTGAATGCTTATCTGCATTTCCTCACTCATCATGCTCATTTTTGTTTTCCTTAACTGGTTTAGAAACAGTGCCCCTTTGGGTTTTTTTTTCCTCCATATCAACTTTGTCAGTTTCTGAAATAAGTTTGTGCAATTCCTTACATTTTTGCATCAGATTTTGTTTGTAAACATTGGGTAATAAAATTGGAAGTATCAATTTTTAATAGCTAAAATTTTTATTGTTGAAAATGAATTATGTTTTTCTTCTCAATTCTTGGGAGTTACTTTATAGCATTCAAAAAACTCACTTCGAGAAGAAAATCTGGACATGTATAAAGAATCTTAAGAAATTTTTGTAGTCTATTTTCTTTTTCTCATTTTCTAGGTTTGGCCAGTTTACTAAGTAAAAATAAGATTTTTTTTTTTTCAATATTAACATATTTACTGTTTTATTTCACTATTTTCTGACATCTTTCAGGCAACTTCATAATTTCAACTTCCAAGAACCTTTCGTCTTTTTCAACAAAATCTACGCTATTCCCTTTTTGTAACCTTCCCAAAAATTATTTTTCATTATTATTAAGTCGTAATCTCAAAGTACAATATCTGGTGAATATAGTGAATAATTGAAAACCGATTTTTACCTGGTCACCAAAGAAACATGTAGTCTTGTTTTATCCTGATGGAATATTACACTATTTCCCTTAACTAATTCCCAGATACTCTTCATTGATTGCTGCTTCCAATTGATCTATAGGAAATATTTTGAGGATTGGAGTTTAAGAAGGTCACCATTAAGGCCTTATAGTTTATCTTAAATAAATATCTAGATGATACTATCATACTCTGGTCCCACCAGAAGGTTGTGAAAATACCATTCCATCAGTCTATCATTACAGTTTACTTTTGAAAAATATAAACTTCCCATCCAAGATATCCTGATAGTTTACAAAGTCTTTCTTTTATGGCACCATGTGTATTAGAAGCCAACATGAACTTTAATTTTGACTGCACCTGCCCATTTACTTATATATAAAATACCATGTGGTTTTATATAGATCAAGTAACCTGATTTTACAACAGAATAATGAGAAATTCTGTTGTTATGGTAATGCAAAGCATCACTTGACTTATAGAAAATGTAGATAGATATTATTTAGTTTCTTTTCTAAAAAGAAAAGATGGATCGTCGAAATTCAAATATATCTGACTCTTTTTTTTCTTCTTTTTTTTTTTTCTAGAGATTAACTAAAGTATCCTACTTAAATCTTTCTCACCTTTTTTCTTCTCTCATTTAACTTTCTATAGTAGAAATCAGTCTACTATTTAAGAATTCAACTTTAGCAACATTCATGAGACATAATGGAGTATGACAGACTGTTTACTCAACCCTTCTGCATGAGCAGGATGTGACACAAGGTCAATTTTTAAGCAGAGTTTAACAGGTTTGAATTCAATTTTCTTTCTCCTTGACTGGTTGCCATACCAAGGTTAAAGAGCCCAATCTGCCCTACTATTTACCCATAGTTGGATTCATACCTTTTCCAAGTGCTATGTGAAATGCAAACAGCCTCATTTAGGATTTGAATTTAGTTTGGTATGTTTATTTCCTCTGATGATAATCATTATGACAGACTATAAATGGAAAGAAACTGCATCACTATCACCTGAAAAATGTGCAAGATGAAGGAAGTGGCATATGTGTTTATCAAAAAGACTATAAGTAAAGTAAAACTGAATGCTATTTATTTTTTAAACTCTAAATTCACCATTTTTTAATACTGATACAGAATTTTTTAAGGAACTGGCTCTTAAAGCATTGAAGTCAATAACCTAACTTGGGTTACACCTTCATACTTTGGTAGGATATACATGCCCTACAGGATTATGTAATACTTAAAACCATTTAACTCTGTGTAAACAAATGAGTTCTGGCTTGTTTAAAAATAATGTTACCCACAAACTATTTACTTACAAATCATATATATATATATATATATATATATATAAAATAGGATTTGGTATTAAATAATCCACAAAGGTTGATATGCCATAAAACAGAGGCAAACCAAACATTTGGTAAAAGGAGTAATCTACAGTGTGAAAATCATGATGTATTCCTAAAGAGTAGTTATCTATCCCTGTCTTAGGAATCCTAGAAATAAACAATATGAACTTGAAGGAACTTCTTATACATAAGGCAGGTAACAAAAAACCCTTAAATGATTTGTTACAAATTAGTGTAGTTTTTCACTGCAAAACTAGTTTATACAACCTTATTACAAAGGCCAGACCACTTAATGAGAAAATGACTGGAGACTGTACGTAATATCCTACATAGTTGTGTTAGGATATATAAAAATAATCTGTTGACTTCTAAAACTTTCAACTGAACATCAGAAAGCCATAATCCAAGTGATAAAATCTGGATGAAAAGAGAACATACTTTTTTTTTTTTTTTTTAAACAAATAAGTCAAAATAATAGGGAAGCTCACTAAAGAATGTGTTAGCCAAAAGAGAAACTACACTCATGAAGTTCAATACTCTGTGGATACTGATATTCAATAAAGCAAAAATGATTGTCAATATCTTTCAGATATACTAAAGAAATTAGTATGTTAATTCTAGTACCTATCTTCTTATTTTTTTTTATTTTTAGTCTTGAATTAACACAGCCTACAAGAATCTCTGACACCCAAGAACTGTTTGTAATAGGACCCCCCACAACTAAAGAAGGCTGAAAAACCGACTAATAACTTTTGGAATAACTGTTTCTTCTAAGAATTTCAGTCAGCATTATGTGATGTGAAAAAGTTGAAACCTATTTTGTAACATTCACATGTACATAACATGGCAAAGAAAAAGACAACTTAATAAAAGCCTAAGTATTTCATTCCAACCAAAATTAATACATTAAACAGAAAATAAGGCAACAAAGATTGTTACTATCTGCAAAACTGCAGTCTTACCTAGAACAATAACAGTCACTTTGAACCAAGACCGTACCATCTAAGCTATGACTGAAATCTCTTCTCCTCAAACAACACGGTACCTCTATTTATATTTGTTTGCCATTTTAGTTTACTGGTGATCAGTGTCCAAACACTAGTGTCTTACTTTATTCATATATGACATCTCCCCTTTGAGATGACTTCTTCTGGAGTCTATATTTCTTCAGTTTCTGTTCGATATTTAAAAATTCTTTTGCTGTTCTTTCTCTTACTGTAAACTCTTGCTTCAGCAGTTTCTGGTGGTGGGGGTATGTCAAATGTGTCATACAATATCTCCATAGGTACCTCTTTTTGTAGACATACATTTTTTTTGCTCATCTTAAAACTGCAATCTTTGATTCTCTCAAATACTTTTTTACATCTTCTCCATATTGATTTCAGGTATTGCTTTTAATAAGTATATCATCTAAATATGCTTGTGCACAATCCAAACCGGAAAGCATCATATCCATAATCTGTTGAAATATGCATAATGCTACCTTTACACCAAATGGAAGTCAGTTTAATTTATATAGTCCTTTATGAGTCTTAACTGTTAATATCTTTGAACACTCTTCATCTACTTGTAGGTAAGCGTTCAAAAGATCCAATGTAGAAAAATTTTCTCTGGACTTGGTAATGGGTAGTTATATTGTTTCAGACTTTCATTTAACCCTGTTGAAAAATCAGCCCATATGCAGATTTTAGTATTTCTTTTTTTCAATGTAAACTGTTGGTGGTGCCCATTCAGGATAGTCTATTTTTGATATCACTCCTAATTTTTCTAGTCTATCCAACTGGTTCTAATACAGCAAAAGGCACACTCGTTTTTGGTTTGAAAAACCTCAGTTATGTTCTCTTTTACTTCAAATTTAGCTTTTGTTTTTGCACACTTTCCCATACCTTCTGAGAAGACTTCTGGGAAAATCTTTTTTTTATTCATTCTTTAGTTTTTTTCATGTTAACACTGGAGGTAACAGTATTTATTTTGTTGCAGAAAGAGTTAATTGGGAGGAAGTCCCATAGATCAAATAAATTAGCTGGTGAAGTCACCCAAAAAGTTTGATTTCTTTCCTGTAACTCCATGAGCAATTTTTTTTTTTTTCAGAAGTTAATAAACTGAGTTTACCCTTTTTTTTTTTTTCCATGTCTGTTCATTGGTGATGGTGATATCAAACTCTATATCTAGTTGTAGTTTTATTTTTACATTATTAATTCTTACGAAAACAAATTTCTTCTTTTGAGACATTTCTAGCTCAGTTAATGGTATGTTTGAAGTTTTGTTAATCTTTCTTTTATGTTTTTTAACTTTACACCATGTATCTATCATGTTCCCATATATTCTTTTTTTTTTTTCCCATTTTTTTCTATTTACAATGCATAGCTTTGTATCCAATCCTATTATATTTGTAGCATTTTTGTTCTTGTAAAAACAATTACTTTTGAAATGTTCACCTCCACAACTGTGGCAAGTATTAGGTATTAGGGGAGGTCTATTGTCTTTTTTTTTTTTTTTTTTTTTTTTTTTAATGTTTATAGTCTTTTATTCTTAAATAGTCAGACGTTATGCACATGTGAAATGTCTCTTTCTTCAATCTTTGCAGTATTGAGTTTTACATTTACAATGCATTGACACTCTTCCATTATCTTCTGTAGAGTTAATTTAGAGTTCATTTCCAATTTGGTGAGTGTCCTTGATCGTATTTCCATATTCTTATTAGCAGTTAAACCCTGAATTAACACTGGATTTATTTAAATGCTTAATATATGAATATTAAGCATTTAAATAAATCCAGTGTTAATTCATTTAATTTAAATTTCTTGCACTGTTGGTTTACAACTCCTGCATAAGTTACAGAATCTTCATCATCACCTTTTACTAGGTTCAGACATTGTCAATGTATATTGAATAACAAACTTCTATCTCCAAAAATCTTCTGTAGTATTAATACAGTTTCATCAAAATTTATCTCATCTGGTTTTCTGGGCAAAATAAAATTCACTATTTTTCATGTTAAACAGGGGACAATTTTCTTAATAATAAGCAAACTTTCTTATCATTCTAATGCGAACAATCCCTTTTGAAGATCCCTATAGTAAACTGGAAAAGTTGTTCCATCATCTGGATTGTATACAAATTCACTAATTGAATGTGCAACAGCATCTGGTGTGAATGAATCTGACATTCTTTCTTCTGAAGTTTTATTAACTAACAATTCCAAAAAACTTCTGTTGTTACTCTTGTTGTTTGAATTGTGGTTCCTTTGGTGATTGTAGGGCCAACATTTAAATCATGATAGATTTTAATTCTTTCATTCTTCTGTAGTTCACTGAATATTTCATAAATTAGTCTTTGAATAACCTCACCTGGTTATTTATCTGTAGTCCTGCAAATATGCTGTCACTTTTGTAAAGTGGTAAATTTTTTTTTTTCTTTTAGTTTCCATGCATAAGTTCCTGCAAATACCCATATGCCACTTTTGTAATGCTCACTTGTACATAACGTGACAAAGAAAAAGATAACTTAATAAAAGCATAAGTATTTTATACCAACCAAAATTAATACATTAAACAGAAAATAAGACAACGAAAGATTGTTACTATCCATAAAACTACAGTCTTGCCTAGAACAATAACAGTCGCTTTGAACCAAGACTGTACCAGCTAAACTATGACTGAAGTCGTTTTCCTCTAACAGTACAGTACCTCTATTTATATTACCTGGAGGTTGGACATTTTTGTTTACTGGCAGTCAATATTCAAACACTAGTGTTTCACTTTATTCATATATGATACATTCAAACCTGTATATAGCTTCGTATTTGGTGCCTCTTATTTCATGATTCAGACCAAATCTGAATCCTTCCTAGAAAAAAATTTAAAAAAGAAAAAAAAATTTTTTTTAATTTTAATTGTTAACTCTAAAATTTCTTCATTGAAATACAGTGAGAATTTGTAGTTCATATTGGCAAAATTGTTCATGAGTTATAGTGACACTAAACCAGTAGTTATCAAATGTGTGATATTGGTACTGGTATAAAAGCCATACACTGCCAAAATGTGAGTTTCTACAAAATAAAATTTTTTAAAAAATCACTTGTATAATCTAAAAGTAAGCAGTCCAGGGACAAATTAATTAAAAATTCATTTTAAACTGATGACCCCAATGCTTAGCTTTGATGACTTAATTGCTAAAATAAACCTACTTCTTTTTCATAATGTAGGAAAATTTTCAACATTTTATCTATTTTTAATGATTTTTTTTCTTTTCAGTATGAAAAGTAAAGATATATTTTTGTATAATTTAAATGAAATTAGAGCAACATACAAAAATAATAAATACAAAATAAAAAATATTCTAATTCATATTTTATTACTTATAAAATAGAAATGCAAACTTTTATTATATTCATATCTTTCTGTATAATTAATTTCAGTACATATTTTCATTTCTAAAAATGATGCAACATAGATTTTCATTTTGTATTTTTTCTCTTTTTAAAACAAAATTTAGCTTTATATATGATTTTTTTTAAATCCTAGAATATAAATATTTTTTGTGAAAGTAAATAACAAACTTAAGTTTTAAATCAAATAATGTCATTTTTTTTTGTACCCCACCTCTTCAGGATAATAAAAAAAAAAATGCACCTTTAATTTATATTGTGGCCATTGTGACACAGATATGCTACTGGATATGACATTGAAAAAGGAATTTGCCAGTTGACTACATCAGTAAGTTGGAGAAGATCAAATATTTTATTTTCTCTTTTGTTATAAAGGAAGAACCATATGTACTTTATTTCTGTAAATTTCTATTGTAATTCACAGAAAAACAATAGACAATTATGATGATGCACTTAATAGAGGAATAAATATTTTTTCTATCATACAAATTTTTTTCTGCGTTCTGTTCATGAGGGGAACTGGGAAAATATTGAGTTCGTATCATTTTCAAAAGTTGAAGATATTTGTTATAAAATGTAACTTATTTTACTCATATTCTCTGAATATTATTTTTAATAAATGAAATGTTTCATGAAGTGCAAATTTATAAAACAAGTTGAATATTATGTTCCTTTTTAAATCAAAAGAATTCTGCATACTTTATTTGATTTTGTTTTCTTTAAGTGACCAGCTAGGTCTCACTCCGAGACCTAGCAGGTCACTTTTCTTTTTAGTCTACATCAGCTGCACTGGTATGATATGAATGTTGGCCATAGATAGATTCCTTTTGTCATTGCTCGAATAGGATTTTCATACCTTCCTGTTTGACTTTGTTTACTTTTTTGACTGATTTAGTTAGTTGTTTTTCATGTTACAGGTTTAATTCTCTTGTATTTTTGTTTCTTTGGCTGGCAATCATATAATGCAAGTAAGGACAGTTTGGCTATTACATATGATATTTACATACAAACTAAACTCAAGCAATTATATGTATGTGATATATGCAGGTATTTACAATTACCATTTGTTTATAGTAAGATGCATGCGATGGAAGTGAGAGCAATCTCCTGCCCTTTTTATATGTTAGTCTTTAGGCATGTTGTTGATCTAGTCACCTGCTTTTTTAATAGTTCCAGTGCTCTAATAACTACTGGTATTTTCAGTTGCTGCATTCTGTCAGTTTCTCCTTCCACATTTTTATATTTAAAAAGCTTTTCAAATTCTTTCAGAGCAATGCTTCATTCAACTGTGACAAAAACATTTATCAAGAAACATGTTTTATCCTTAAAATCTTTCTCTATGATGTCTGGCTTGTTGGCATTTACATTTCTGTCTGCATTTATTAGGAAAACTCATTTTATTTCTGTGACTGGTTCAGGATGATGCTGAGTTCTTAGCATATGAGACATTGACGTCTTTTTAGATGTATGTTCCCATGTATGTTTTGTCCAATTCTGTTCTGTCTTGGTATTTATTTGCTGTGAAGACAGTATATCTTGTTACTATATGACTTTCAATGTTATCATCAGATAGTTTGCATTTATGGTCAGTGCCATTTTCAAGTACGCTTGCCTGTTTTCTTAATAAATTTTGGTTTTTGGCTGAGATTATGACACCACCAATGAGTTTTTCTTTTTAGTCGACATCAGCTGCTCTGGTATGATATGAATGTTGGGCATAGATAGATTCCTTTAGTCATTGCTCGAATAGGATTTTCATACCTTCCTGTTTGACTTTGTTTACTTTTTTGACTGATTTAGTTAGTTGTTTTTCATGTTACAGGTTTAATTCTCTTGTATTTTTGTTTCTTTGGTGATTGAGTGTAAAGTTTTTTACACTAAGTCTATTTTTCAGTCTGTTATTTTGGAGTATAATAGTTCAGGTTGAATGAAGCCTCTTCTTCCATTTTTTTTTTTTTGCAGGTAGTCTGTCTACAGTCATCTTGAGATGGTATATTTTGTTTGCTTTTCATAGCTTTCTAGGTTTTGTATCCAATTGTTGGATATCAGTCAATTTCCAATTAATAACATTGAAACTATATTGGATAACTGTCACTGAAGGCAAGATGACTTTGTGAATTTAATTTTGTTTTCATAATCAGTCTTCTGATCTCCTTTGTGTTGTATTCTTTTAGGTCTACATATTTATAAGTCTCTTCTACATCCTAAGTGACAAAAGATGAAGTTATTAGTTTTCTTCATTTGAAAGTTGTTTTCACACACTTATCAAAGTCAAATTTCATTCTTATATCAATACTGTAGCTTTGAAGTTTTTAATAATCCTAGTTCATGATCATTTTTTTTTTTGTATAAAGCTTTAAATTATGTAAAAGAGTTGGGTAATAGTTTTATCATAGATTTTGTAACCAAAGTTGGTGTTATTAAGTTAAAGTGATGTATAAGATGTTTACACAAGAAGGGAGATAAGGCATCATCACCTTGGAAAATTTTGCAGGATATTTCTATTTTTCCAGATATCTTTACATTATTACAATGAGATCGTTTTGTATGATGCAATATTTTGTTCTGTTGGAGAGACTTCTCAATTATGGGTAATATTTTGTAAAACTTGAGTTTTGGTTAAGAGACATTAATCAAATGCAATTCATTCTGTAAAATTACAATGTTTTGTGCTGCACTTTACTAAAATCATTTTATTTATGATGAGTTGATTCTTGTAGCTTTAAGTTTTTCTTAAAAGCTTTTTGCTGAAAGAAATAAATTTGTTTGGTTAAGATAAATGCTAACATCTTATGTTAGATAAATAATAGCTTTATAATTTTGGAATTTTTCTTTCTTTTTTTTTTTTTTTTTTTTTTTTTTTTTTTTGTCTGTCTTTAGTAGCAGAAATTTAAACAATCCAAGTTGATCCATAATAGTTCTATTATTGATAATTCTTTCTGTCTGCGCATTGTTATTCTTTTTCTTGCTTTTTTATGGTCATTTTCTTATGTCTATAGTAGTAGCAAAATATGTTAAGTGATCTTTATCTTTGATTCTTGTAATACAAGTGCAAGAGCATCCTTATATATTTCTTTCCTTTTCTTGGTTTGATTTTAAACTTTTGGTACTTCTCTTAGATATTATTAGATATTCAGTGTTTTATAATTTCTGTTGCTATGTGATCTCTTACTTTCAATATCATATTTTTATTTTCTTCTTCTAACTGGTGAATTTATCCATTTTATAAAGTATCTGCTGGTGGTGGTTGTTATTATTTAAATTAATCAATCAATTCCATTATAAACTCTAGTTTTCACATTTTACACAATCCTAAAAAGTTAAACATCATTCTTGGTTTTTTTTGTGTTTTTTTCTGCTATGATTTTTATTTTTTAAAAATGTTTTTAAAATTAATTTATTTACTTTTATTTGATGCCATTATTACCAAAAGAAATAATTTTGAACAAAGATTTATGAACCTAGGAAGAAAAAAAAATTCTTATTTATTCCCATAAATATGGCAATTGGCATTCATAGACAGTATTTTTTTTTTCTTCAAATATAAGTGTGCAAAAATAGATTTTTAAATCAATTTTTTAACATAAGATAAGAATTTTAAAATAATTTTAAAGTATGCATTACACTTTCACTAATCTTGAGAAAATATATATTAATAATTTGTGAAATTAATATTTATTAAGCTTAGCTTACTACAGGTCAAATCAAACATGGGAAGATACAGTGATGAAAAAAAAACAACTTTTAGCTGACTTCAGGTTTTCTGCCTTGTAAAAAGGAATACCACTGCATTAAAATGTTTTGTTTAAACTTGGTGAGAATTAACACAGATGTTACTCAAGCACAAAACAATGTCAAATCAAATGCACAGTGTAATTCAATTGATATTAAAAAAACAATTTGATGCAAATTAAATTAGAACTCATGATTCAATCAAACAAGAAAGAAAAACAAAATTTAACATCAATTGATTTATTTGTTAAAATAATCATTAATTTTGGTGTGTTTTCTCTTTGATTCCTGCATTAAAATCCCCCAAAATTTAGAAATAAACAATCAAATTTCAATTTTTCAATTTAAATTACTTATTCAACATGGATAATAACACTTATTACAAAAAATGATTTTAATTTTCTTAAAAAGTTTTTCTCTTGATACTTCAACTTTTGTCTGTAAATACCAATGTTGTACTTCCTACCTTTAACCTCACACTAACACTCTTATCCAAGCTTAACTGGATGTTCACACCTTAAAAGCCTGGATAAGAGTGTCCAAAATGTGCTTTCTGCACATAGGCTCTGTGCAATTATTTCTCTTTTGTCAAAACTAAAATATTAAGAAAGATAAAAAGGATATAGTTTACCAACCAATCAAAATTTCCTACTTTTTTTCAACATTATAATGTAATACACCCAATGGCTTTAAAAGGTGTGGGTGTCTTTTTTTTTCCCACAATCTAGTAGTGGGGCAGGTTAAGTCAGTATCCCACAAGAATCTTTCACTTGATGGTACAAGCAACCAAATTTGGTATACATGTGCTCCAGGACCCATTCTCTCAGAAAAGTACATTACCCATGTTGAAAAATAAAATGGCCACCATTTTTCAAGATGTCTGTATCATAAAATAGGAAAAAGAGTTTGCAATGCTAAATGGCTATAAATAGGAACATGGTATTAATCCAAATATTAAATTGATTGTATATATATTTGAAATATATTTTGGCACTAATATTTGAAAATGGTTACCAGTTTTCAATATAGCAGCCATTGCATGACTTAAACTCAGTACTTTTGTAGCTGTCTTACAAAATCATCACATATTACT
Organism: Sepioteuthis lessoniana; assembly: GCA_963585895.1. NCBI lineage: Eukaryota > Metazoa > Mollusca > Cephalopoda > Myopsida > Loliginidae > Sepioteuthis > Sepioteuthis lessoniana. Next base: position 93,073 of record CAUZXS010003571.1, read on the forward strand.
GGACAACATCTGTGATCATGTATTGAGGTGATACATTCAAGCTCTATTTCATTATGTGAATAGGAGTGATGTTAAAGCACAACCAGGGCACAATGGTGACATCACTGCCGTGAGACTCGGTATGGGGTTCAGTCTTGGCTTATAGTGTACTACTTATAGCTGGAGTTTACTAACCGAAATTGTACTTAGTAGTGTACTTGAGTGCCTCAAATGCTATTTAATAAGCCTCTGTATATATATTTCAGCTAGAAGTATAGCTAGTTGTAGTATTACATTATTTGATAGCCATGACTGAATTGAGAGGATAGATGGATATATGTGAATAGACTGAAATAAAGAGATCTAAACACTCTGAGATAGATAGATAGGACCAGACTGTAATAGTCACATACTGATATTGACTAAGTGTATCTTATTCTGGAACAAATTCTAAAATGATATCAATATAATTTATGCCAATTAGATTTTGTGATTATCACAATCAAGTGAGGAACCATATTTGTGGATGATACAACAGTGTATATAATATTTCATCAACAACACATTTTGTTAATGATTACTAAATACTTTATTAATTGGTATCTATCATATAAATTAAGCTAAAAAAAAGCCAAAACTACAGTTATAACAAATAGGGATACATGAAATTAAACATATTTATCCATTTTCATCTGAGTCCAACATCTGATGATAAACAGATGACCAAAATTGAAAAATGGCAGCCATTTTGTTTTTCAACGTAAGAGACTTTTCTGAGATAATAGGTCTCGGAGCACATGTATACCAAATTTGGTGCTTATAACACCGAAGATTTCAGTAATCTGCTGGACAGAAGAGAAACTGTTCACAATGTCACTACATCAGTCCTTATCACTTTGAGATAATTTTACATTTGAACATACTGTGAACTTTACTTTTTACTAACATCACGGGAAGAAGCTAGGTAGTGGGATCATTGTTGTAAACTAGTACTTCATTTACATAACTGCACAAAAGGAAGGAAGAATGTTAGAACGTTTTAAGCGTAAACAAAAGGTGGTGAATCAGCTGCTACATAAAGGTAAGTCAGCAAGACAACTTAAAAAGGAGGCACTTCTTTTTATGTACAAGATAGAATCACTCTCAGGTTATTTCCAGTCCAGTTGTTTGGGACTGTTGAATACATGGACTGCATCTCTGCAGAGAGGTAAAATCCCCCTCCCAACAAGTGTCCTGGATATGACCCTAAGCTATCTAATGTTAAAACTCCAGTAATGTTGGAGCTTTTGAGAATATGGAATACCCCTTCATCGCCATTACTCCCAGGTCCTATCTATGGATCAAATAGAACTGTTTGACATTTTAACTGAGTGAAAACAAATGACCTATGCTAAATTGAATTGTTAGAAATAGAACTGCTTGATTATTTAACTGTGTGTGTCTACAAAATGTGTTTACAAATCATATATATCTAATATATATGTATAAACTGGATTTGGCATTAAATTATCTATAATAGTTGACATGCAATAAAACAAAACAAATGACTTATGCTTAATTGATTGAAATAGAACTGTTTGATCATTTAACTGTGTGCAAAAGAATGAGCTTAGGCTCATTTAAAAATGTTATAAAAAAAATATGTTTAGGTTTGGTTGTTTTTTAATAGCATCCTTCTAGAACAGCAGTGATGTTATCTAACCCATAGCTGGGAGGATAAGGGGGTTCTTACCTTTCCCAAGCTTGACTGGAGTTCGAACTCCCTAACTATGATTCTGCAGTCCAGCACTTTAGTCATTACACCATGAGGATACCCCTCCCCCCCACACACACAAAATGTGTTTACAAATCATATATATTTAATATGTATATATAAAGAGGATTTGGGATTAAATAATCTACAATGGTTGATATGCCATAAAACCAAATCAGCTTAAATCAACAAAATTTCAATGACATTAACTCAGCTCAATTCACTGTTTGTATCATTGTTTAATGATACAAACAGTGAATTGAGCTGAGTCTTTGTCTCCTGATACAAGATTCAGTGGTGACTTGTGGAGTCAGATGAGTGACTTGATCATTGTCTCCACGGATTCAATTTTTTTTTTAAATTATAAGCAATTTAAAATATTGCTAATTGTTCTTTTTTTAATAAGAGATGAGTCAAATGGTCTTTACGATGATGTCTGCATAACTCTGTTTCTAATCTGCGTTATTCACAACATTTCGATGTCTTAATTTCTTATTGCTGTGGCAATACTACAACTCTTACGAAACAAGTTACATATCCTATTGTAAATTATGTAAAATATTTACTTGTTAAAATTCTATCCAACAATTTCATTGTGGATTTTGTGTTTGTCACGTAACCTACCAGGTCCACAGTTAGTAATACATTTTCTGCTCACAGCAGTATAGTATTCTAATAATATCTAATTCATTTTTTTTTTTAGATTTTAACCTGGGATCTTTTTGAATGCCATTCTTTTATTTGTTCACATTGGAAAACAAAATATTTCTATATAGTGTGTAAAATAAAATAGATTCAGCATCTGAGAAACTAACTTCCTAATCACACAAAACTTGGAAGCTTAACTTTCAAAATCAACTGAAATATTTTGTCTAGTGTCAAAAAGAATTTATCAATGGTAAACCTCAAATTTTTATTATATTAATAAAAAAAATAGAAACCTTATATACGATCCCTTAAAGATATTCATAATTAACATAGATTTTTTTTTTCTTTTTTGGGTCTTTTATGGGGAAAAATATGGTCTCCCCAAAGAAACTGTTACAGCCATAATGATGCTTCATTGAAACATGAAACATTTCCCTCAAAAGTTCCCTCACCTGATAGAGACAAACCTCTTCAACATTGTTGCTGGAGTTTTACAAGGAGATACATTTGCATCATATTTGCTAATAATTGGCTTAGACTATATACTTTTAATGTCAATAGATCTAATAAAAGAAAATAGCTTTATGTTAAAAAAAGTTAAGAACCAAATGATATTCTGCAGAAACTATAATGAACACAGACTATGCAGATGAAATAGTGCTTCTTGCAAATACACCTACCCAAGCCTAATCCCTGCTACATAGACTGTAGCTGGCAGCAGGAGGCATTGGCCTCCATGGGAATGCAAACAAAAAAGAGTACATGTGTTTTAAAGTGGTAAACCTCTGAAATTAGAAGCCAAGTTTACATATCTCGGCAGCAGTGTCTCATTTTCTAAAAGTGATGGTAATATACACCTAGTGAAAATGTGAACTGCTACTGATAGGTTATTGATCATATGGAAATCTGATCTATCTGATAAAATAAAACAGAATTTCTTTCAAGTGATGGTTGTGTTGATACAACTGTATGAATGTACCACATGGACGCTAACAAAACAGATTGACAAAAAACTCAATTTTAATAGCATAAGAATGCTACGAGCTATTTTGAATAAATCCTGCAAACAACAACCCACGAAACAGCAGCTGTACGGCCACTTACCTCCCATCTCTAAAACCATCCAAGTAAGACGAGCAAGACATAGGACACTGCTAGAGAATCATAATTGATTTTCTTCTATAGAGCCCTACATATGGACTAACCAGTAAGAATTTATTAACATCAGCTCTGTGCGGATACAGAATGCAGTTTGGAAGACCTGCCAGGGAAATGGATGATAGGGACGGATGGAGAGAGTTAGGGAAATCTGTACTGTCAGTGCGACTTGATTATGATGATGATGACTGGAAAAATTGGCAGTCGACTTATTTTTCCGTAGACTTATTTCCCTTTTTTGTCGCTCTCTAATCAACTTCAGAAAAGAGTATATACGTTGGTTAATCTGTCTTGTTTAGACCAAAAAAAGTTTGCTTTCTACTTAAAACACAAAATGGTCTGCGAAAAATGTAAGTATATATCACATTTTACAATTTCCATCACATTTGACTCTCATTTTTACAAAATTACAACCTTATTATAGTGATAAGAGAAAAATGTGTGATTGAATTTTTACAATTTCCAAACAAACAACTTTCTGCTTTTTAAGCTTGTAAATTGTAAACCCGAGTTTAAAATTCAACGCCATTCTAACTTAACGAAACTTTAAACAAAATAGAATTTTAAAAAATAATGATGAAAAGATTTTATCTTTACTGTTTGACACATACTTTAATTTTTAAGGTAAAAAGTGGGGTCTTTTGGGGGATTTTTTTTAATTCCCCCCCAATTTTTTTGTTGTTTGCTTTCTAGTTTGCATTCAGAACTTCTTTTATTTAAGGAATTTGTTAAACTTAATTTTTAAAGAATAAAATTTGACGCAGGGAGGGAGAGTGATTATGTCTACTAATAAGATACAATGACAAAATGGTTTCTGATTTTCTGTCATTTCCTTTATAAACATGCATACACGAGAGTCATCTATAAGGATGTTATTTCTCCCCTAAAGAAATATCACTGAAATCTGACTTCTCACACATGTACTGCTATTTTTTTTTTTTTCAATTTTTACCGAACTATTAGGGTAATTTTCTCATTTGAGAATATTATTTATAAATAAATATACAACGAAAGTTGTAAAATATTGTCAACATCAACTCTAAATAAAATCAAAACGAAGGGCAGATAACTTGTGTACTAACAGAAATGACGGAAAATCAGAAACCATTTTACCATTGGATTTATGTAATTAATTTCGAAAATATCAATTCATTTCAAATTTGACGAATTCCCAAATTTTTATGGCCAGACCATCTATCTTCTTTTGAGCCAGAACGGCTCAAAAGAAGATAGATGGTCTGGCCATAAAAATTTGGGAATTTTTTTTTATTGTTTCGTATTTTGTAAAGACATATGAAAAATATTAATTTTTTATCAATTTTAGAAGGGGGAGATCTTGTTTATTATATTGTAAATACTGTGTTGAAACAATTTGCCAACATGCATATTCACCAGTTATCTCCTCTTGGTTTTATTTTTTATGATTACTTAAAAGAAAGAAAATCTATAATAGTACTAGTGGGAGAAGACTATTCAGACCCGTTTCGAAGTTGATTCCCAACTTCTTAGACCATCTTATCTTCATTTGTGCCAACGTTTTATTTGGAAAGTTAATTGCAAATTTTTGTTTTTGTTTTACGAGCTTGACCATAGCAGCTCAATAATGACAAAAATGTTTTCTAAACAAATAATTGAATAAATTTTTGAGGATCATTCGTTGATTTGAACATTTGCGTTGTTTTTAACAGCAACAACAAAAGAGATGCAAATATCTGAACCGGAAAATATCAAAATACTTAAAACCAAATTGTATGGTAGACACCTAGGGTGGTGTAATGGTTAGCTAAAGTCTCACTGGGTGCCCCATACATCCAGCCTTGTGCCGCAACTAAGCAAAGCTTAGTAAATAACAGAGAAACAAATAGTGTTAAATATTGACTTATAGATAATTCGTATTTATGATGTCTACGATTGCAATGCTTTAAGGATGTTTTGGACACAGTGTCAAAAAAGAAAAAATTGCTAACTTTAAAAAAAATTTTTTTATGAATTCTGTTAGAATATTTGCAAACTGTTTTGTTGATGTATAGAGAAGATTACAGTATTTTGGTGATCATTCGGTTTATGTCGGAACTAAAGAAAAACTACACGGTGAATTAAGATGTGCCCTCATTGTTTATATCAGATTCTAATAATGTACTTCATTAACAAATTTTTAAAAATTCTGCAAAAACCAAAAGAGGTGCTTCTAAAAGCTATCATGACCTGTTAGGACCTCTTCCAGAACATTGCCCTGTTCGCTGGGGCTGTAGAATATACACCAACTGCTTCTCTGCAGTTGGTGTATATCCAATGTGTGTCTTGGATATGACACTAAACGTTGGTGTATATCCAACGTGTGTCTTGGATGTGACACTAAACTATCTGATGGTAAGGTTCCAGTGATGCTGGGGCTTTAGGGAATACGGAGCACCTATTCATTGCTATTGCTCCCAGGTCCACTCTGGTCCAGAATGGTAGCACCTGATGGGGCTCTATCTATGGGTTAAATAGAACTAAACTGCGTACTTATGTTAAACTGAATTGTTTGAATTAGAACTGTTTGACTAAATTGAATAGCTAGAAATAGAAATGTTTTTGATGATTAAACTGAACTGAATTGTTTGAAATGGAACTGTTTTTGACATTGAAACTGTACTTACGCTAAACTGAACTGCTTGATATAGAACTGTTTTGAAATTTAACTGTGTAAACAGAATCTATAGTTATACTAAACTGAATTTGCTCGAAATAGAAATGTTTTTGACAATTAAACTGTGTACTCATACTAAACTGATTATTTGTATAAAAATAGATTAAGTGTTAAATAACGTACAAAGGTTGATATGCCATAAAACCCAAACAACCAACCAAATCTTCCTGAACACTAAAATAAGTTAAAATTTAACTTTAACATTCAAGTAAAAATGTGTTGAATTTTGATATTTGATGACCTTTATGCACTTTTGATGAAGTTATCATCTCCTGTTCATTGATGGTTAAAAGTAAAAAAGACAATAAAGGTAAATTGTTTAAAATATTCTATGACTTTTTTCAATTTAGGTAATCCTATCCCCCTCCCCATTGAAAATGTATACTCATTTAAATTTATCAACTAAAATTTTTCTCATTCAAATTGATTTTGTCTGACTACAGTAAATAACTTTTTAAACATAGTATTTCCTGTTCTCATGGATACAGTGTCTATAGTTTCAGATGATTTTCTGTCAAAATTGTGTGGAGGTAGTCATGATTATTATAAGTCATTTTATGTTTTCCATTCATCAATAATAATTTTTACCCAGTTGACTGGGGCTGTAGAATACACTGTGTTTCTGCAGAAGGGTAAGACCGCACCCCCACTCACAATGAGAGTACTGCATATACCACTAAACAATCTGATGGTGTGGTTCCAGTAATGCCGGAGCTTTGGGGAATGTGGAGTACCCCTTCATTGCCATCACTCCCTGGTCCACTCTATCTCGGAATGGTTGCACCTGATAACGGTCCTTTCTATGGGTAATAGATCTAAACTGTGTACTTATGTTAAACTGTATTGCTTGAAGTAGAACTGTTTTGACATCTAAACGGCATACTTAGGCTAAACTGAATTATTTGAAATAAAACTGTTTTTACATTTAACTCTGTGTATTGCCCAGTTAGCTGGGGCTGTAGAATACACTGATGCACCTCTGCAGAGGGGTAAGACCTCCCCCCTCCAATGAGTGTCCTAGATATGACGCTAAACAATTTGATGGTGAGGTTCCAATAATGCTGGAGCTTAGGGGAATGCAGAATACCCCCTCATTGCCATCATTCCCAGGTCCACTCTAGCCCGGTGTGGTAGCATCTGATAGGGCCCTATCTATGGGTTAAATAGAATTAACGGCATACTTATGCTAAACTGTGATTGTTTGAAATAGAAATGTTTTTGACAAACTGTACTTACATTTAAACTGTGTGCTTATGCTAAACTGAATTATTTGAAATGGAACTGTTTTTTGACATTGAAACAGTACTTACACTAAACTGATTTGTTTAATATAGAACTGTTTTGACATTTAACTGTGTGTAAACAAAATCTGTACTAAACTGGATTAGCTCAAATTAGAACTGCTTGACTAAACTGAATAACTTGAAATAGAAAAGTTTTTTACAATTGAACTGTACTTACACTTAAACTGCATACTTATCCTAAACTGAATTGTTTGAAATAGAACTATTTTCATAAAAATGGATTTGGTGTTAAATAACCCACAAAGGTTAATATGCCATAAAACTCAAACAACCAACCAAAACATCCTTCAGAACTTGCAAATGTTTTGTCTTTCACAGTCTTGAAGTGAGTTGATTTTTTTTTCTTCATTAGGTGAATTCTATAACAACCCAATAAATGGTAATTCCCCACAGATGCAATATTTTGTGAAAATTTCTCAGTCAAGCTGTAATAATTTTTGCTAAAGGAACATAATGTCTAGTGTTTTCCTGGTAGAATATTACACACAGTTTAAATCTGAATGTTTTTCATTGATTAATTTTGGTTTGAATCACTAGCATAATTTTCCTGAAGGATCTGTTCCAATCTCACCATCTACACAACACCTTTTAATTTTTGATAATTCATTTTGCAAGTTCCATGATCTTTCATTGTCTATGCTATTGTAAAGTATTCCTTTTTCATTGCTTGTCATAATCTGTTTTTCATATGGAGGCTGCATATCAAAGTGACTAAGATAGCCAAACTAATGAAAAGAATAAAAACTAATTGTTTATACAATATATGCTCACAAATTAAGAATGGAAGACAATTTCTCTTCCATCTATATGCATTAAACCTTAATAAAGTGGCTGTTAATTGACATGGCTTTGATGCTAAACCTAATATCTAGTATTTGTAATTATTCACTGAAAAATTTCGGTTGTTGAAAAACTTATGACTATTCTTATTAAAAAAAAAATTTATTTCATTTTTTTCTAAACTAATTATGATTTAAAGATTTTTTTCTTTTGTTGAATGACAAATTATAAATATTTTATTAAAGTATTTGTTATAACTGATCTTACAAGACTGTAAATAAAATAAAAACTTGGTTGGATAAATTTTTCACTTTTTTTTTTTTTTTTCCCATTTCTGGATTTCAGGTCAGAAAAAACTTGGAAAAGTTATTACGCCTGATCCATGGAAATCAGGAGCACGAAATACAACAGGTATTATGAAAGTAATGAAAAAGATGAGACAAGAATATTTACTTGAGTTTATAACATTGTTTTTATTATTTGTTTTGTTTTTGATATTTGTTATTTAAAATATCCAGTCACTTTAATCCAACTCATTTGGCTACTATAGACTAGAAAATAATAAATGAAGGGTAAAGATGTAACAAAAAAGTATTACAAAGGGTCAACAAAGCAGAAATCCAAAGAAAGATAGAGTAAGACACTTATTAATTGAGGAGTACCTGTGGCTAAAGTGCTCCAGTAGCACTGCTATGTTCACTTTCAGACTATCACTCTTGTGGGGGGGGATATGATCCGTCCAACTATGGGTTAAATACTATCACTACTGTTTTTCTACACAGATAACTTTGACATTAAATAACCCACAAAGGTTGATATGCCATTAAACAAAGTAATCTAACCTAACCTATTAACCCTGAACTTAAAATGTCTAAAGTTGTAGCAGAGAGGAAAACATTGATGAGGGATTTCATTTACAGTGTAAATGAAAGTAATCAGAAAGGAACCTGTCCAGGTATGAGAATAATATTTCATTGTTGGGCAAAGCTGGCTTATATATATATATATATATATATATATATATATAAGGTACAACAAAGTATCAGGTGTTAGATACTTGCTGGGGGTGATAAAATTGCCCTATTATTTTGTTGTATCCTTTGCAATTGATATAATATAGGTGTCGCACTTCATTAAAAGTAGAGCCCTAAGAGTTTGTCAAAAAAGTTGATTTGCTTTCAATTGAGTTCCATCTGTTAAAATTAGGAAAGTTCTAATGGTGATGGAAACATCACAGCTTTATTACAAAATCATTTTCAACCATAATTACACAATCAGATTAAGGTCAGCTGATAGACCAGGCATCACATGTTGACCAATTACTTGAGCACATGGTCAGTTAGGTCATTGGTAAAAATAAGAAAAAGAGTTGGACTAAGGACAGAGCCTGGGGAAACTCTTGCATTAACCTTATGGATCTTGGAGGACTGCCTTTTAACTGCAACATTCATGGATCTTATCAGTAAGAAAGGAGTTAAGTTTTCCAATTATATCATAATTGGAGAGCTTGTGCCACACCCTGTTAAATATATTCAAAATAATGGTTCAAACCTTAAAGCCATTATCTATACTGCATTTTGCTTAAAAGACCATATTTGTTAAGATGTTTCATAACATGCCCATTAATCACAGAATCAAAGATCTTGCTAATAATACTAACAAGGCTAATTGGTCTATACTGAGATGGAGTTAGGGGTTCACTAGTATTCTTGTAGATAACCATGAAAACAAAGGAAACAAATGCCTAGTTATTGAATTGCAACTAAATAGGCTTTACCAATGAAGTTGTTTTTTGTTTTGTTTTTTATATATTTAGGCAGTTAAAAAGTTGTGTATATGTATTTTTAACTGATTGAATTCAAATTTTAATGTTAAATCTTAAGAACATTTAAGATTTATTTGAAATACGAGGTGCATACGATAAGTTTCCAGATTTTTTTTGTATTGGCACTTTTATTGATAGTACACACATGAAACTCTAGTCCCCTTTGAAGTAATCTCCTCCAGCTGCAATGCACTTGTACCATTCCAACAACATCTGGAAGGCCCCGTGGAAGTCCTCTTGTGTGAGTGTGTCAATGACCTTCGTTACAGCCTCTTTCATCTCCTCAATTGTCTCATAACGACAGTCTCTGAGCTTAGGGAATAACCAAAAGTCACAGGGAGCAAGGTCTAGACTATAGGGAGGATGAGGAACTGTCTTGATGCCCATCTTGGTCAAATAGTCTGTGACAAGGATGGAGTTGTGGACTGGTGTATTGTCCTGGTGCAAATGCCGCTGACCCAATTTGAAGAGTGCTGGCCTCTTCCAACGGAATCTCTTCCTGAACCCCCCTAAAACCTCAACATAGTAACCCTAACCCTTTGGCCAATCAACTGTGGTGTATTGACTTCCTTACTCCTCCCACACCTCTCATCATCCCTCACAGACTCCCTGCCTTCCTTGAATTTCTTATGCTACTCAAAAACTGGTGCTCGATTCATGCAAGATGCTCCAAAAGCAGTCTGAAGCATTCCATATGTTTCTGTGGCATTTTGTCCAAGTTTAAAACAGAATTTTATTGCATATCGTTCTTCTAAAGTGTCAGATTGTATTTTTGAAATTCACCAGCTGTGACAATCAGGCTTTAGTAGGGTGTATTCCAATTGCTACTGTTGCTGTTCATTTGAAGCTGAAATCATAAAAATTGGTCAGTCATTTCATAAGATGTATAGCAATAACATATTGAATTTTCAAGTGTCTACGACAATTTTAAATGCCCATACGATGCACCTCGTAATTTCATCTAATGAATATCTTTTGGGTACATTGTCTTTATTCAGGTAATTCTATTTTCATTTATGAGAAGTCCATGTGGCGTAATGGCTAAAGTGCTGGACTGCAGCCTTAAAGGGAGTGAGTTCAAACTTCAGTCATGCTACTATGTTCACTTTTGGACTAATACCCTTGGGAAAGGCATGAACCCTCTTATCCTCTTCAGCTATGGGTTAAATAGTATCACTGTTGTTCTTCAACCCATGAAGGTTGATATACCATTAAAGTAAGAAAGAAATTTTCATTTATTACTTTCATTAGGTTTTCTTCCATTTTCAATAAACATATATTAGATAATCCTTTGCACATTTCTGGAAAAAGCAGTCAAGTCTTTTTTGAGAATAATAACCTACATTCTAAAGTATTTATCTAATAATGTTCATGCAAACTTACAATTTTCCATTGGCAAATTGTGTTTTTGACAGTGGAAATAGGATTATTTACTTGAATAGAGATCATCCTATATCTCACTTCATTACTGTATAGGAAGAAAATAAGTTCTCTCTAACTATTTGTTTTGGTGTTACTTTGTCTACCCTGATTTGGCAGTTAATAACTGAACCACAAATGATGTTAACATTAGTTCCATTAGTTAAGAACGGTCTAGGATGATTACTTGAACCTTAGATGATTCAAAATTATTTTTACCAAAATGCCTCAATGCCCAAAATGCTCTTCTTTTTTATTTTTGCCCGTACTTTTCATTGGTCAATCTTGTTCATATCTAAATTTTTTCTATTAATATAGAACTTTGTTCCAAGTTTATAAAATAGTTTTAATTATTTCAAGAAGTTTTTATTTCACAAATTTATTGAAAAAATAAGCAAATTTTGTAAAAAATATTCAGAATTAATCCAACACAGATGAATGGTTGATTAAAGTTTGTTTTTCACTAATTTTATAGAAAAATAGCATTATAATGCCCCCATCTCAAATGTGACAAATTTAACATACCCTTCCTCTAAGCTACTTGGTAAGTAGCTTTCTTCTTGTTTTTGAAGACACATTTACATGAAAAGTTTATGAATATTTCTTGTAAAATTTATAAAAAGTTATTTCTGAATTTTTATCCTCTGTATAATCATTGAAATAATCAGTTTAATGCATACAATTATTTAAAATGCTCAATTATTTAAAATTGATGAAAAGGATAAAAATCATTCTTAAATGTAAACAATTTAAAAGTTTGCTTTTTCTTTTTTTTTTCTTTTCAAAGATTTTCTTAATCCTTCATTTAAAAGCTAAAATTGAAGTAAATTGAATTATAATGTATTCTATTTGAAGTTTATATACCTGGACATTTCATATGATAAGCAAGCTTGATTAGCAGACCATTGTTTAGTGAGTTCAGTTCTCACTGGGTGCTCCAACTGGAGCAACTCCATTAATAACTATATAAATTTTTTGTTATTTTTTTTTCTCCAGAAGGAGGAGGTCGAATAATCAATGAAAACAAAGTTCTCACATCAAGGAAGAACAGATTTAATCCATATACGACATTTGAGAAATGTCGTATATGTAAATCCTCAGTGCATCAGGTTGGATCACATTATTGCCAAGGTAAAAGAAAAAGAATTTCTCTTTTAATCCTGTTTATATTAAAATTTTCAAAAATCAATTTTATTTTCAGTATTGCAATCCTTGATCTCTCAATTTCAGATTTTTTAGAAGCAGCAATACTTTTTAAATAGTGTAAATAAACATTGGAATATCAAGAATGATTAATATTTTCTTGTTTGTTAGTTAAATATTGATAAAATATCTGGTGTAATTTTTAAAATTTCTTCCTAGTTGCATTTTGTGACTTTTTCTCTCAAATATAATTAAAACATTTCCAGTTTTATAGCCTCCTTCATTTCCCATAATCTTTCTAACAATTTTTACTTTCAGTATCAAATCCAATTTTCTTATGTTGGATTTTTGTTTAGGATAGGAGGTAATTTAGTTGCTGCTGCTGCTATTATTATTATTAGTAGTAGTATTAGTAGTGGTGGTGGTGGTGTATTGAAAAATGTCAAGTAGAATATTTTCAAGTGAAAAAGTTTTTGTACATATTATTAAGGTTTTTTTTTCTCTATCAGATCTGGACATTCTGAGCAACATATACATGACATGATTAGGATTTTAAAAAATATCTTTTTTAAATGAGTAAAAAGTCAGTTTGTATGAAAAAACTCTTAAAACCCCCCTACTTAATCATTTTGGCTACAAAAGCTTTTATAGTCAAGGTATTGTCTATATAAAACAACTTCTGGATATTATAAGATGTGAATTCTACTGGATTAAGCAAATTTTATGAAAGTTCTTATGGCCCGGGAGACCTGGGTTCAATCCCAGGTCGAGTCATACCAAAGACTTTAAAAATGGTACTTGATACCACCTTGCTTAACACTCAGCATTATAAGGTACGGTTCAAGGGTAAAGTGGAGCAATCCTGGGAATGGAGTAGCACCCTCCCCTACACCTTGGTGTAGTAGCTATCGAAAAGGGAGCCTTCGGGTCACCCTCGACTATGGTCGCTAACTAGAAACTGATACAAATAGTCAACTTGAAAATTGTTTGTGAAATTTTTCCCCATTCATTGACTTTATTTAATGCAAAGAGGTTTTAAAATTTCAACAAATTTGTGTTAAACATAATTAACATGTTTTTCTATTATTATTTGTTTCTAACTCAATACTTTAAAATTTAGTGCAATGCATTTTGTAAATTGTTTTCTTTTTAACTTATGACATTCAAATTCATAAGAACATTTTGAAGATGTTTTAACATTTCAAAAAGATTTTGCGTGCCTCTCCCCCCACCAAAAAAATTTTTTTTAACCTTTTCATTTATTAATACAAGGAAAACTAAAAACAAATTTCTGATTGTAATTTGTTTCATTTTCATAATGCTTATTTATTTTTATTTACAATAAATCCTTTTACTGATCACATTACCATCAACCATTTCAATGATTTGTCCTTGAGAAACAGGTTTTTGAAATAGAGAAAAAACAGTTTAAATTATTTAAATGGAGTCAAATAAAGAAATGCAAGTTGAATATTATCTGAAAAAAACCTTTTTTATGTATAATGTATCAGACCCCCCCCCCATCATAATTTCCTTTTTACTGTATTTGTTTTAAAATGACACTTTTTTTCTAATCTTTCAGCCTGTGCCTATAAGAAAGGTAAGCAAGCAATTTAATTGTCTAAGAGAATACTGTATGGACATTGTAGATTTATGTAGGATAAAATGTTCTAAATATTTAAATAAATGAACACATATCTTGAGAGTAAACTTAAATACAAAAATACAAATTATTTCTCTACTAGCCTTGAACACATTTAAAAATATAACCTCTGCTCTAAGTATTTCTAGCTTGTATACTTTGACCTCAAAATATATTTAAATGTACCTAATGATAATATTTCTGCAAACATCGAACACCAATGAAGAATTAGTAAAAATAGTTGTTATTCATGTTTGGAAAAAATAAAGTTTGCAAAGATGTTTGTACTTGGAACATAGACATTAAACTCATAATTAACCGTTTTTAATTAATGTGTAACTGAGGCACTCGTGGCATAATGGTTAGGATTGTAGGATGTGGACTCAGCTACCTGAAAGAAGCTATTGACATTTCTCCTTCCAGCTCTCAGTTAAATAGTAACCCAGACTGTATTCTTTAATTTAGTTATGGCAACTCTGAATTCAAACCAGTTGTAGATCTTGAGAGGGATGATTTATTCCTACCCAAGGAATTACATGAGTAATACAATAATTGTTTATCACTTTAATTTTTTTTTCTTTTTCAGTTCATTTTTACCTTTTTCTTTCCTTTTCAGGTATCTGTGCCATGTGTGGAAAGAAAGTAATTGACACAAAAAACTACAGACAGAGTTCAGTTTGATGAGATTCCAAATGAGGTTTTAATATTTTTAATTTTGTAAATATTTACACATTACCAGATTTGAATATGAATACTACTACTACTACTACTACTACTACTACTAATACTAATAATAATAATAATAAAATTACCTCATGAATATTTTGAGGTAAACTGAACAAAGTCTGTAAAAAAAAAAAAAAAAAAAAAAAAAAAAATCAAAAATTTTAGTGACATCATCAGATTCCTGAATTAATGAATATTGCCATTCAGGCCCTGGTCATTTCTTTTCTTTTTTTCTTCCTTCACCATATTTATCACTGATTTAAATGAGGTTAAATATCCTAAATTAATTTTTTTTTTTTTATTAATTGAAAGACTAATGTTGCCCACTGTGACTTTAAATACAAAAAAATTAACTTTCTTTATCAGCTATTTTGAATGAAAGTTCAGAGTAATTCTTATAAATCTGTCCACTTTATTTTTCATAATTTCAAAGATTTGTAAAATTATATTCATACTTTTGAGGTTTTTTTTTTACTTTTCAATATATCCCATTATCAATTTCCCCCTTTTTTTTTCTTTTTTTTTTTGTTGTTCATCTAAAAAGTATATCAAGTATAAATGTTGATAATCTACAAGCCATTCTTTTGTGAGTCATTTATTCCTTTCAATTTTCCAAATCTATGAGATTATACTGGAGAATTCTTAATACAAAAGATGCTTGCAAATTACTTACATCATCCATATTTCCAGCGGAGTAGCCAAAGTGTTTTCAGCACTGAAATATTTTTATCTGATTTATTTTACTTTTACAATTGGTGTACTTTGCACCCTCAAATATATTTGGGTAGCTGTTGTATTACCTGTCATTAAACAGGTTTCATTTTATTATGATTAGAAAGGTTGTGGTAATTTTTTAAAATTGTAATACTTCTTTATCCAGGGTTTATAATGAAATTTTCATTTGCAAGATAATAAAAAAAGTTTAACTATGAAAATTTCATTATGAAAAAGTTTCCAATTATCAACATTAAATAAAATGAAATCTCATTTGTTGTTTTTTTTATTATTTTATTAAAAGTAAATTTCATATTTAAGATGTTTCTAATTTATGGGTTGACAGGAAAACATTCTAATTTTCAAATATTTATTCTTACATTTGGAGTAATAAACAAAAATATTCATTCACATAATACATTTTTGCCAGAGTTAGTTTTTAGATTCAATGAAATTTATTGTTAGTAAAATATGGTTGATTTGTAAAGTCCTTAGCAATTTGCTATATTTGATTTCAGTATTTGACAATGAAACCTTGGATGGATTTAGTACATTTGTTTGACGCATTTAAGATTCAGAATAAAATAATTTTATGCTTTGTAAATTGAATACTCATTATTCACGATCCTCAAGAAAGACAAGATTTTGAATGTAGAAGTTGGAATAAAAAGATTTTAAAATTTTAATATATTTGAATCAATATTGTTATCATTAATGATGATGACTTGTCTCATTACCAGTGTGACAAGAGATTACTATCTATAATGGTCAGCCAAATTTGATAACACTTGTTTTTTGTGAGAAGCTTTTCTACCAGTGATGAAAAAGTGATGGAAGGTTTTCAATAGAATGAGATGCATATTTGGTCAGTTTTGTTTGGTTGTGAGGCAACAAAAAGGCTGGTGATATGATACTGAGTGTTGGTTTTAGCCCTAAAAAGTTGGCATTTGTACCATTCCTGTTTGGACAGATCATTTCAGGATAGTGGGTTCATCATTTATCTTCTTGCAATTGTTCATAAACGCTCATATATGAAATATACAAGAGGACATTAAAAACATGACTTAGGGGAGCTAAGTTGAAATAAACATAACAAATAATTCAAGAAGACTCCAATTATGGTAGTAAATTGATTTAAGGATTCCTACTAAAAGGTAAGCAAGGAGTGCTTTGAAGAGTGTAAAGGATCTTCAGGAGAACCAATGTCTCTTGCTAGACTCCAAGGCTAATATAAACTGCCATTGGTAAAACTGGAGAGTTTTTTTTAAGTGAATGGGAGTGGAAGTTATTTCCTCAAGGATGGGTTAGATATTTTGAACAGCCTGCCATTGTAATTCAGTGTTTGATTTGCTTTCTTTGTTTAGTGGCATAGTATTTAATGTCAAAGCCATCCTTGTAGTAGAACAGTTGTGGTACAATTTAACCCATAGCTTGGGGGTGGGGTACCTTTCCTAAAGGCATTAGTCCAAAAGTGAACATAATAGTTCAAACACTTTAACTATAATGTCACAGTCTAGCATGTAAGCCACTGTGCCATGGTGACTGAGTGTTTTGTTATCCAGACACCAGATGTTGAAATTTAAAACACAGTGGGTCACTGCTGGACTTTTGCAGCTGATAAGACAGGTATTGCAGAATAAAGATCTTGAGTGTAGCTTGTAAAATCTCTGATTAATTAATTTAATATTAGCTAAGCTGGAGAATGAGTTTATGATATCACTTATGAAACCATTGCTACAAAAGGGATATTGTGTCTTAATCAGACAAGTCTTCTTCAATTGATCACCTTATTTGATTAATCAACAAATATGTAGAACACTGATACTGAACAGGAAAAAATATGTACCTCCCAACAACAGAAAATATATCATAGCAGCTTTTTATAAGAGGAAAAAACAATGTAATCCATTACACTTCATAATGCAAAACAAAAGATGGAAGTATTTTGTTTAAAAAAAATTTGTGGAAATATCACCCCACTCCCACCCTCTCAGTAAAGCAAAAGATTTTGCCTATACATTTAGAATTGGTGCCTATTTTTGTGAATTTTGTAGGCCATCTCTTCTCTAAGATGGCTGGGTAGATTTTGAATAAATTTTATTGTTAAAATTGATTAATAAAGAGAGGGATGGAAGAAAAAAAGAAAGTGAAACTATAGGCAAGGCAAAAGTTAGATATAAACCATCCCTGAAACACTTGGAAATCAAAGCTTGTCTACTCAACAACACTCAAAGAGAAAATAAATGTTAAATTTTTCCATTTCCCATTGATAAGAATAGAGCCAGAGATATTTGTAAAAGTATGTGAGATTTTAAAAAATTTGCATTAGAGTATTTTTAAGCAAAAAACATCCCAATCATTAAAATCTACCAAAAATAGATTTGAAGTTCATATTTTTAAAGAATTTTCTCTTCCAATTTTAGAAAAATATTTTTATGTGTTAATGTTTTTTTAAAAGTTTTCACACACTGCAAAATAACTTTCAAGGATGCCTAGATGTCCATGTTTATTTTTCATCATCCCTCATCAAATATGGCATTACAACAGTTGACTTATTGCTGTTTAATTTCATAATAGTCTAATTCTGTGAAAATTTGTTTTTCTTTTCAGGCAAATTTGGGGTTATTTTCTTGATTAAAAAAAAAAAAAAAAAAAACTTTTTTCTTCCACATACTTAATACACATGATTCTTGGATTTCCCCATCTTGCAACCTATCTACAAGATTGTATTGTATGTCAATATTTAAAGATTACAACACACAAATATCATACCAATGTACTTTTTGTAAAAAAAATGTTTGAAGTTTGTTTTAATAAGGTTTATTCCCTTATTTTTTTTAATAACACAAATTTCTATATTTCCCAACCCCAAGAATATTTTTGAAGCATAGGTTTTGAAATGTCAACCTTGCCTTGTGGGTCCCCCCAAAATGCAGTGGGGTGGGGTTTAACTACTTCCTCAAAAATCTTTAAATCCAATTTGAACTTTAGGAGAATTCCCATGAAAAGGTAGATGGATAGATGTTTGATTTTTTTTTTTTTTTCTTTTTTGAATGAATTCCTTTTTTTTCCTGAGATTTTGCTGTTCGAGACAAAAGGGTAAATATCTGAGAATGCACCAGTTACACTCACTTTTATTTTTGAAAAGATGCCCTGAAACAAGAAACAGCAAGAGGAACAAAACCAGGTTTAACAAATCAATCATCTCAAGTTTTACTGACTTGGGATTTGATCAGGTCAATTGCTCCTTCTGGGACAGCAGCATTCCTTATTAGTCTACTCTTTTTTACCTGTCTCAATACCGAAGTTTCAGTCACTGGATCATGGTCATCAAGGCTTTTTGTATGAAAGGCTCAGGAATGTCAGCTTGCTTCTCATTGATGAAAAGTACATGATAGAACAAAAATCATATCACTAAAAGGGGTTTAAGTATGCCATATCAACCATTTGGTAGAATTTTATCTTGCTCAATAACTGGAAACAGCTACTGCAAGTTATTGATATTGCCCTCCTACCAGAAACCCTAGGCATTTAATAATAGCTGCCACAAGGCAAAAAGAAAAAAAAAAGATGAGTTGAAATCAAAGTTTTAAGATCATGAAAGTAATAAGGTGTAAAGATACTTGTGACAATTCCATCATCTTTGACTGTCAAGCTGATCAGCCACAGAATGGATTGGCAATGTCTTGGTAAAGGGAACATTCTGTAAGGCTGATTGAGAAAAGTGGAAGTTTTACTCTCTTATCTCACGAGATGAAGGTGTTTTAAGGGATAGAACAATGTTATTTGCCCTCTTTCAAAAACAAACAAAATTCATATAAATTAAATCTGAAATTATTCATATATAGAATGAGAAGTTTCATATAATTCTAAGGGTGCTCAATGTATGGCTATTAATATATATATATATATAGAAAACTCACATACTGAGCAATTATATTAGTGATATCAAGGAAAACTCAACAGATGCCATTATAAATTTTGACAATTCATTCAATATGAAATGCCTCCTCAGGTGGCAAAGAATTCAATGGAGATAAAGTTTCTTTCCGTGGAATAGCTGTTTATCTTAAACATTTAAAGATTTATACTAAAAAATTTTTTTTAAAGCATAAATCTTTAAATATTTAATTAATGATTAAGTTTCTTTCTACAGAATAGCTATGGCATTTCATATTGAATAACTTTGTGAAATAAATTTATAATGGTATATCTGTTGGGTTTTCCTTGACAGAACTGTGATCCTATATAACATGCTTTCACATAAAATAGTTCAGGGTTTGCACCAACCCATCACCAAGCCAAAAATGAATATTTTATCTTCCAATTATAGGGCTGACAAATAGAGATAATAGCAAGATGTATTACACATTAACAAAGTAAAGAAGCATCCAAAGTGACTTGTAGCTGCTATTTTTGCATACTTTCCAGAACACATCAGCCTAAACTGGAGATGGCAAAGATTATTTAGAATCAGTCTTGTTTTAGCCACAGGACTCAATACATTAAGATGATCTTTGATTATATGCTCTCTATACACAGCATTCTGTTTAACTTTCTGCACTAACAAGTAAAATTCCAACTTTGGTTTTGTTTATTTGCACAGAGACTAAGATGTTCAAGAGCCTTATTTTGAAGCTCTTTCTAAAATTTGACCCCTTCACAGAGCTTGGCATGAAGTTCACTCTTTAAGCAGGCTTACAGGAGAAAAGGTGACAGAGACCCTAAGGAGGAAAATATCACCATAATAAAGTCATTTCTGCCTTGCTGAGACAAATTCACAACATCAGTTTCAGAAAATGCCTTGATATTGATGAAGACAATGAACCAAAAAAATGTTAGACGATTTTGGTTATTTATTTGTCCAAAATACTTTTTAAAAAGTGATGGATTTACCAATTTTGTCTCAAATTTTGTGTGTGTGTCAGGATGAAGATGACCTTGGCTAGGGACTCTTGCAGGTGTTTAGAGGAGACAACAGAATCAATATCCAGAAAAAAGATGGACAACTTACAGTCAAAATTTAACTTTTTCTGGATTTTAAAAAAAAATGTAGACTTGTCTACAGAAAATGACAAATTTTGCAAGTAAATGATCTGTAGTTTTGTAAATAGTTGAGTGTTTATCTTTTCCTTTTTGGTAAGTGAACAGACAAAACATCTACTTCATATTTTAATTCTATGAAATCTAAAAACATTTCAATAAAATGTCCTTAAAGAAATTAAGTCAGTTTTAATTTTTTTACCTTTTTTTTAGCATATGACTTAAATTAGAATATATAAAAAACTATAAACTACATAATTGTTTTAAAAAAATTGAAAAATGTCAAATTTAGCAAAATAAATTCAACAGTTTATATCAAATAAAAATAGAATTCTACTTATTCCATTAACTTTTTTTTTTTTTACATAACTTACGTTTTACAATTAATAGTTAGAGAAGCAGTGTTAAAAATAGGATGACGTTAGCTCTGCAAATGTCCCTCCTAAAATAATACAAATTAAGATTGAATTGGCTAACCAATAAAAACTGGTAGGGAGAGAGAGAAAAAAGGGGGGGGCTTGTTTTTGTTGCCTCTTTTGTCTTCCTTACATGCATTGATTAATCAATCTGATATCTTAATAGCTGATCATCAATAATTGATCTCTAATATAAAGCAATAGATTTAAAATATTTTAAGCAAAAAGTAATTTAAAAAAAAAAAAAAAAAAAAATCAACTGATTTTCTTTGTGTGAAAATATAAGAGGGCGACTAATTTTGATATAATATTAAAATCACTAATTCTTCTGTGTAGATCAAGCCATTGTGGTATCATTTAGAGTAAATTAACACTTAATGCAAACAACATTTACAAATAATTAAAAATTAACTTATGTACACAAATATTTTTCAAACAAATTTATGGTATTATCTTTCAATGAAAAACATCAGACATTCAAAGCATTAAACAGATTTTTTTTAAGTCTATGTATGTATACCAAGCAAAGTACCAGTTTGACTTTCCAGTCAGAAAATCTAGAAGGGCCTCATCTTCCCACCATACTTCAGTAAACTTCCTGAGAAGAAAAAAAAAGTCTCAACAAGGCACATCATTTGTGCTCAGAAGTGTGTGTAGGGGAAGAAACCAAATACCAGTAACACAAAGAAAGCATGTGCATTATTCAATGTTTGAAAGAAGTGGCACACACCTAGTAATATGCATGATATTAGAGTCAATAAAGTTTTTTTTTTTTTAATTCTTTTCACATTAATTCAATGTAAGTTAGACCTAGAAAAAATGTAGCTTTCAATTTTTATTTTACAATGGAACTCAGGAATATTCCCAGAATGTTTTTTGCATGGGTACATTGCATACTTGAAATAAAGAATTACCAATTGGAAACTAATTTTAAAAATACCCTTCAAAGGGTTAATGCTAATAGACTTTTTATTATACGTATAAAAATTTCAATAGTAAATCTTTATTGTAAACAACTTATATTTTGAAGAATTAATAAAAACAACATAAGTATAAAAATGTCTAATACTAATACTAAAATTGATTTAGTATTTAAAATAAAGGGGGGGGGAAGAGGAGGAGGTAGCAAAACTCTTAATAGAATGAAAAACCACATTTGGTTAACAGTTTAAATGACTGCATTTTAAAGTATGGAATGACTAATATTTGATTTGTTAGTATAATTGGAAAGGTGTTTTTAGTTTTTAAGTATTTGTGAGGGAAGAGGCAGAGACAAATAAGTCAGTTAAAAAGAGGAAAGACAAGACCAAAGGCTACAGTTTGATGTTTGCTTATTTATTTGTAAATGTTTATAAGAATTACATCTGATGTCGAACAAAAATTTTATGTTATTTAATTAATCTTAATTGAAGGAATCTATGATTCTATGCAGTCATCATCAAGGGAGACCATAAAAATAAAGTGCACACAGCAGTGTTAGTTATCTCTGCAAAGCAAATAAATAACACTGTCTTTTTCTATCTGACATTAGTTTTCTTCATGATCTAAACATTTACAAGGACATGGAAAACCCCGAATGAACAAAATAAGAGAGCCAATATATAATCAGGCCAAAATGTGGTAAGATATCACATGCCTCTATATAAAGTAGAACCATAATCACAATGGAAATAACAATTATTACACATTTTATTTATTTTAATGTTACCAGGTGCTAACAATCTGATATACATTTGTAATCATACATACAATCATTGTCTCATGCTTTAGCACATTGCCAATAAGAGAATGCATGTGTATTATGTGTGTGTGTGTGTGTTTTTTTTTGAGAAAGTGATTTTTTTTTTTTGTGGCAGCGTGTGGCTCAGTGCTAGATCAATGGAAAAATCAGTGTGTAGTAAACAGGTGTCAATTAGAGAGGCTGCAGGTGGTCCAACACTCTGCGGATGAACAAAACTAGTTAGATTTCATTTTTGTTAATTTTTATTTTGTCTGGAACTAACAATGAATTTCACAGTGGACCAAACATGAACGGGAAATGGTTAAACATAATTTAGAAAAAATTTTCAAGAACATGATTATAGGTAGGAAAAGTGAGAAAGAAATAATTATTGTATGAATGAATACATGTTGCTTTCTCTCTTCTCTTTAACTAATTGTTACCTTAATCTATTAAAAGAAAAAAAAAATCATAACAGAAATCATCTAATAATTTTATTGGTTAAATACTTTCACGTCTAACATTAATCTAATTACTCTAAGCAAATGTGATTAGAAGCTTCCATAAAAGATAGGTTAAGCTTAATACTTATAGGCAGTTATATTTACATTGGAAGAAACATTTTTTTTAAAGAGTTTGTGCCTGAATTGATGAGTACATAATATGCAAGTTCAAAACATGCAGTCTAAATATTCAAAGAAAGTATCTGAATTTTAAGAATTGTCTTTAGATTGATTCATCATGCTGTAGTTATTTTTTCTAAAGACCTAGATACCACATTCCTTTCTAGTGGTAAATAGTTACACTATTAGCCTATAATAGTTAAATTATCAATAGAAAAGTATATTTGAAAGCATTATTCTCAATTTGTGAAGTTATAACATCTAAAATAAAATCTACAAAACCTTTTAAAGTTTAACAAAGAAGACATTCCTGTTCATGTGTACTCCAATATAGATTTAATTAGCTGATATTCTGTACAAGCTGGTTAGCAAGATGATTCAATTGATACATTAAAATCTTAGTGACATGAGCTGTTTATAGAATAATAGCAAACAAATCAATGAACAAGAACAAATGATCTTTAGAAACATAAATTTTTCAAATTCCTTCCCAGGATGGAGAAGAGATGGGGGCAAGAACAAAAAGGAGAGGGAAATAAAGTCACCTCCACCAAAACAGTTAAGGCCAAGAAGAATGTGCTTCTTGTAAATTTTCCACCATCATCTACTTTGTAATATGGCTGTCTTTAATAATTCTTTAGATTCTTACAAGACAATATAGTCACTCATAAAAGTCTATAACTATTTTTTCACCATACATAACACGTAAAAAAAAAAAATAAAATAAAATAAAAAAAATAAAATAAAAAATTATACTGCAGAAGATTACCTATTTTACTGTTTATACTCCTCTGCCATTCTAAACAAAGATTTACATTCCTCAAATACATGCATACTCTTTTCAAATGTCAATCTTATTACCAATGTCAATAACACATTTTAAGTTCATTCTTCTGGCCCTTTTGCAAATGTATGTGTATACATGTGTTGATACAAGTCTAATTAATTGTATGTGTCTGTTCATTCATTGACTGGTCAAATCCACAATTCCTTCAAAATTGCTTTGTTCCCAGCAATGTTAAACATGTTAGTCCCACAAAGGTGGCAATCCACTATGCAATTAATTCTTGCTGTAACATAAGGCTCACAGTGGCAGTGGAAGTTGCCAGATCATCCCCTGCCTATACATCAATGTTCATGGTGCCATGTTCTATTTTGTTGGCTGGGTAGGTGAGCAGTTCCCAGTCTACATGCCATAACCGTATCCTCCTGGAGTACCCATGTGAGTAGCCATTCCCGCCATACTAGGATTGACGTAAGTCTGAGCAGCAGGGGCTGTCATGCCCATAGCCATTGGTCCAGCAGTCAACATTAACTGTGTGTCACCTGAGGAAGGAAGAGGAAAAAAGTTTGTTTTTTTTTTTTTGTTTTTTTTCATTTTTTAAAATAAAGTAAACAAGTATTGTTTTCAAAACATTTTTTCTTTGACAAATATAACAATTTTGAAGTGATTACAAATATAAATCTTATTTAATCATTGATTGCTAATCAGAAATTTTGTTTAAAATTCAAATCACATTATTCCATGTTAACCCTTATTGTTTTGTTGTTGAAAAAGGCAATTGCACAAATAGTTACATAGTGAATGGGGAAGGAAGTCCAACTCATTTGATCCCAAACAGGACCCTAAGTTTTCCATGTGAAAAAATGAAAGTTGACTAACATGTATTCATGTTTTAGTTTTCACTTATTTCTTGGTTCCCTTTTAGAGTGAGGGTATATCTATATATACCGTCATTTCAAGAGGAGGAAAATTTATCCCCATTCCCATTTCAAATTATCCCCATTCCCATTTCAAATTTAATTGTTCTGCTTTGAGCTTTAAAACCAACCGTTCTGTTCAGTATCTCAAAACCAGTTGACCCTTTCCATTTTCTTTTATTACATAACAACATATACCAGCCAACTGCTTGTCAATTTCCATTATCCTCTTAGTTTTACAAAAGTGTTGACCCCACCCACCCTCGAGTCAAACCCTTGCCTTGCTTACCATATAAATGAAAATCTCAGAACTTTAGAAAAGGAGAAATTTACAGAGTGAAATTTGTAGTTCAGAAGAAAAACAAATATTCAATAATCACCAATGACTAATGGTCTTTCTTCAGCCTTTTGCTCCTCTTCACTTCTCACAGCTTCAGATTGCTCTAATTTGTCAACCTGGAAAAAAAAAAAAAAAAAAAAAAAAAAAAAATTACATAAACAATTTTAATTTCTTCTGTTAAAATCATAATAGATACAAATAATGTATTTTGTAAATATTACATTACATATTTTTACTATGCACTAATCTATATATTCAATATATAGATTAGTGCATAGCAAAAATATGTAATACAATATTCATCCCCAACTGAGCATTTTCTGTTTTTATAAACAAAATATTTAGTCAAATTTTCATCCTGTTAACACTTAAGAAAAAATACTCGAGTATCATGTCTTACTTCATATTTGTAAATATTTAGACATTAACCATCAAGGTATTCACTTTCTACTCATCAAACAAATTGACTTGAGGTAAATTTGGTCTCTCTGTAAATCAATCGTAAATTAAAATAAGTAGCTTATAAATATAATAAAACAATACCCGAACTCAGAAATTCTATGTTATTTAAAAAAATAAAAAATAAAACATAAATTTATTTCATATTAAAAAAAAGTAAAAAAAGGATAAGGCAGGCAAATATTTTTTATTGCATCCTATTGACTTTTTTTCTGACCATAAATAGTTTTTATCACAATAACCCTTTTCCATCACTATCTACATCTTAATCTCCACTTTTGATATCCAGTCCCTTTATTTCTTTTCATCTATCTTTCACACTTCTATAGGTGTGTGTATGTATGTATTTTTCTACCCTCACCCTCATTTTATTTTTCTCTAGCTTTCTTATCTCCTACACTTATACATATCAACAAATACTATCATACAGATTTTCTATATCAAATCTAGTTTAATTTATGAGCAAATTGTTTAAATAAAACCAACTTTTACCATGTATAACCGACTCATTGGCCAAGTGAGTAGTGTGTTCACTAATGGTATGGGAGACCTGGGTTCAATCCCAGTTCGCATCATACCAAAGACTTTAAAAATGGTACTTGATACATCCCTGCTTAACACTCAGCAATATAAGGTACATATCAAGGGTAAAGTGGAGCAATCCAGGGAAAGGAGTAGTGCCCTCCCCTACACCTCAGTGTAGTAGCTATTGAAAAGGGAGCCTTCTGGTCGCCAACTTTACTTACTTTTACCATGTATAAGGAGGAAGAAGAAAAAAACAAACAAACAAGCAAACAAAAAAACTTGATAAGTATTGTTTTTTTTTTTTTTTTTTATAACTGCAATTTCTAAAACAAATTTGCCAGCATATTTACTTCAAGATTTTGCTTTAATTCTATTTAGATTTTATTTTCAAGTATCTATTATTAGATTATATAACGAAATTGCTCAAGTTAGTTTTAAGCTCAACATTTTTATATTAAAATACTTAAGTCGATTTTTTAAAAGACAAACATGGAAATATTTTAAAGGCAATTATTTTTACATTTTATTCATGAATAAATTCAAGTTGTGTCATAAGTTGTCGCTACAAAATAAATATAAATTTTGCATCTAGGAATAATGCTGTTAATGAAAAATTATCAAAAATTCTTACCTCATAAACTTTAATGTATTAATAGGAACTATTTAAAATCATTTAAGAGCAACGAAGAAAAGTTCAGTGGTTCCATTTGTATTTAATGAAAAAGATAGTTTCCACTATTTAACAACATGAATCCAGATTGTTTGTGTGTGTGTGTGTATATATATATATATATATATATATATCACACACAAAAAGAAAAAAAAAAAAGGAGATTTTAAATATAACCAGATAAGATTTGTATACTGACTGAAGTAAAATGAAAATCCAAATTTGATGCTTGATCTCAAGCATAAACCACTTTCTTCAATCTAGATTAAATTGAAATGATTTCAGTGAATTTTGGTTCTTGCATTCTTTACAAAGAAGAGAGACAAGTTTTTGCCAAGTTGAAATGTATAAAATCCAAGGAAGCATATCTTTAATTAAATAAGTAAAATGTTTCAATAACTTTACAGTTTCAAGTGTATAAACTGATAAGCAAAAGGTTTATGTACATGAACAAAATAAAATACCAATTAGTAAAATTAGCAAAGTCTAAACTTACCTTAGAAGTGTACTCTCTCATAACTTGAATCATATATGGCATAGCAAAGTCCATGATGTTATGGCGCCATGCAAGTTCAAGAATCACATCAGGTCGTAAAAGGTCATAACATTGGAAGAGGCAGGCAGCAAAACATTCAAAATTTTTCTGTTCCAGGAACCAACTAATCAATTCTTCAGCAATTTCCACATTTCGAGACTCTCCAGCATACAGCATGCAATCCTGAATAAGTACAAAGAAACACAAAACATAAATATAAAAATTATGATTGCAGTTCTAAACTAGTATGCATTTATCAGAAACCTTTTAAATGTATTTAATGGCAAATAAGTCCTATTTCAGCAGGAAAAAACAAAACAAAAAACTATGATTAACTTCTTGATAAATTATAAAAACTTGTTTTTTGCATTTCAAAAGAAATTAGCATCTATAAATCATTCAGGTAAATAAACGTAAAGACTAGGAATGGAGGAGATCTTTTTAATAAAAGTGTAGATTTTCATGGAATTTAAGAGAATTACTGCCAATTTAAAAGCTATACAAAAATTTACATTTCAATCTATAACAAATTTAAATGCATTTTTAAAAGTAATTTAAAAAACAGAAAGAAATCTCCTCACCTTAAAAAGTTTATCCTTTTTGCACAAGTCAACAGACTGTTTCCACCGGTTATTTCCTTTGTAAAGATAAGCAGCTATCCTACGGAACTCCAGCAGCTCATGTTTTTCTAGCCGTTGTGCCAATGAAATATTGTCAAAGTTGTCGTAAGCATCAATGGATGTCCGGAGACTTTGGTAGTCTTCTTCAGTGATGAACAGATCATTGAGAGCTTCATTAATGGCTTTGTTGTTGTTTTTCTGTACAGATCGGAGATATGGTTTAACCAATGGGATCTGATTAACCTTTAGAAAATAGTTCACTGCACGAGTATGATCTAAGCGAGGTGTAAGGACTAAGAGCAAGTCATTAATTAACAATGGCTTATAATCTAAATAGAAAATCAGTGCTTTGTAATAGAGTTCAATATTTGCTACCCGAGTGATAATATCTTTGAACTGGCTTTCACGCCAAGCCTCTGTAGGGTGGGTCATCATTGTCAATATGGCATTATCATATTCTTCATACTTGTCATACAGGAAGACAAGTTCAGCCCACAAATGAGCTTGCTCTGCTGCTCTCAGTACCTAAAATTTGAAAAAAAATAAAGAAAGAAAAATGAAACAAATTATTTAATTCTTACAGATAATTTTGACAAAACCATTTAAAATTAAATTTTTTTGCAATGACTAACAGACAGAGTATATATGCAATCTACTTGAACTAGACCATTTTCTAACATTATCTTACATTTTGTAAACATTTTTCAATTTCTAAAGGCAGAGACATAATATTAAATACAACATATGAATAAATTTTTATCAAAATTTTTATAAGATTTAATTTGTAAAATGGTAAAGATATTCATTAACCTATTGAAACAAAATTTTTAATTTCTTAATTTTCTAAGTTAAGGACTTACCTTTGGAATGTTGACACGAGACCAGAATAATTCTAAGTGTTCCCTCATTTTTTCTGGTTTGTACTTGGAATACAAAATGGCTAATTCTGTAAACATACCCATATGTGCTCTTTCCAAACCTATAAATAGAAACATTTAATTCAGCACAAAGTGAACAATTATTAAAAGTTAATTTAAGAACACCAAATACATAATATCAACTAATTTGAATCAAACTGATTATCAAGGATAATGAGTACTATTCAAATTTATATATATATAAAGAAAAAAAGAAAGAAAAAAGTCTTATTCACTTATTAGCTTTTTTGGTCATTTGTATCATAACAGGGCAACAGCCAATAGATTTTCTGAATTTACTAATGGGATCTTAAAGCAATATTAGTCAAAATTCTAAAGCTTTTCAAGCTGTGTATGGGATTTAATTTACATTAAAGTACAATGTTAAACTGGGCCCTGACTTTGTATCAGCTAGATTAGCTTTTTAAAATTTATCTTTAAAAAGGTGAAATCTACCCAAAAATTTTCTTAGTTAAAAACCAAACTTATGACCATTTGCGGGGGTGGTCACGGGGAAAATAAAGGCTTAACCGCCC